>CAEGAD010044434.1:0-20612 GCA_903067055.1 Poeciliopsis paucimaculata
CTACGCTACGGTATTTTATGCTATGGTTAGCCGTGCTACGCTGTGGTATTTTATGCTATGGTTAGCCGTGCTACGCTATGGTATTTTATGCTATGGTTAGCCGTGCTACGCTGTGGTATTTTATGCTATGGTTAGCCGTGCTACGCTGTGGTATTTTATGGAATCCAACCTTTATCTAGTCAGGATAAAATCTTCCTGAGATTAAAAATCTTTTCCAAATGTCCTGGCAAGTAGCAGCAGCATAACAGTATTTACTTACACAGAGACACTTCCACTCATCAACAACATGCTATGCTACGATATGCTATGACAATAAATCAGATGCTATGTTATGTTATGCTATGTTAAGCTATGCTATACTGTGTGGATGAAAGTCTTTGTTCGTCCGTATGTGGCCCTCTATGGGCCCTCGATGGGTTCCTCTTTCACATGCTGGCTGCTCTGTCTCAATAGCAACAGAACTCATTTAGCAGGTTGTGAGTTTCAATTCAGTGGATGTGCTGTTAAGCAAGGCATTTCAGTCCAGGTTTCCTGCTAACCTGCTCATCAGTGTGAGTGCAAACCGGGAGACTAAAAAAGTTTAATCCCATTTAAGCAGCCAAGTGGAAACATTACGGTTTTCAGTCTGATGATGATGATGAAGACGCTCTGGTGTCAAATAACTGAAAACCTTAAATCTATTTTCTTTAAACACAACAACAGACAGTATGTTCTTCTGTTTTAAGTTCAGTAAAATCCAGAAAAAACTGAATTATAATCTGTAATCTGTTTAAATCTGGTTCACAGCAGAGAAACTGAGGAAACGAACGATGAGGATGAATTATGGATGAGATCACAGCGATGACAACGCAGCAGAAAAACTAAATCTGGCTGCAAGGCTGCATAACGTGAAACATTTTCTGTTTATTAAAACATGGAATGATGTTTTAATAAACACTGTTTTATTTTGTTGTTTTAGAAAGAAACATTATGTTATATATAGACTCAAAGATATTAGTGAACTAAACCAAAACTATTTTATATCTGAAAAATGTTTCAGTTTTCAAATATAAACGTTTATAGAAAATGAGAATACTATTGAATCTTATTGGACGTCTCAGCAGCAAAGTGCCGCCCACATTCTAATGCCACCCTGGGCTTCTGCCCAGACGGCCCATTCCATCACCTCAACCTTCAGTTCACTGACATGTTCATTTTATAACTTCAGTTCATTTAGTTCAGTGTAAATAGAACGTAATATTTTTAATTCTTTGGTGCCTCCAGAACGTGTTGCCCTGAAATAAAATGTTGGAGGGTTTTCTGAAAGGCTGAGACTCACCTTCCCGTTGGGACTGGCCTTCTTAAACACTCTGCAACCAGACAGACAGACGGAAACGGGTCAGGAACAAAATAAAGCTGTTCAGTTCAGATCTTCTCTAATTGAATCATAACTTGATTTACAGCTTCCTGCAGCAACAGATACCAAAATTAAAAAAAATAAAAAATATTTGGTAATAAGCCGCCTCCAGTAAATGTCTCATTTATTTTTACAAAGTGATGTCATCACATGAAAAAGAAATAAAGTTATGAGCAACTTTTCCAGGATTTTAACATAAATTCAAATGTCATTAATTCAGAATAAATTCAGAATCATTTTTCACAAAATAAAACCAACATTTTAAGCTTCAAATATATTTTTGATATTTAATAAGTCAGAATATTCGTCTCTCAAATTAAAAGTATTTGTGGAAAAGAAAACTTTTTATTAATTGTATTGATGTAACGAACAGAAATAAAAGCTTAAAAAATCAGTCAGTGAATTAATATCTGTAATGTGTTTTAGGTGAATTGATCAACTTAAATAAACGAAACATGAAGTGAAGCTAATATTCCTGACAGCTGGAGCCAGCAGCCCTAAAAGCTGCTGCTGCCCTGCAGAGTTTAAACCCGGCTGGGCCTCCTGCTGTCCCTCCCCGTCCCCCGTGGGCCCGCGCCCCGCCCCGCTGCGCCCTCCTCTGAGGTGATGTGGTAATAAATTAGCTCCAGCAGCTCCAGCAGCATCGAGGCGGCGGGTTACCGGAAACCGGCCGCCATAAACTCACTAATTATTCCAATTACACTTTAACGCCTCAGATCCCTCCGCCAAGCCGCTGCGCGCCTCAAAATGTTTGCAGCTTCTTTTATTTTTTATCTACAATGACTCTAATACACTGTTGTAAAGGAAAATGTCGGCCATTATTGTAGTCCAGAGGCAGAAACACCTAAATGATCAAATATTCAGCCGCACAAATCGATTCATTTAGAAAACGATATGATTGGGATTTGTCACTCATCAATCCAAATGTTTCCATTTTTAGGACGAATGTGGAGGATTATTACAGAAATTTACATTTTCTCAACGTTGAAGAAATGTCTGAACATCAGGTTGTGTCCCAGTTACAACATCTTTGAAAGACTAAATACTAAGTTCAACTTTGACCCCAACATAATCTCTGCTGACATATTAAGGTTTTGGTGTTTTTTGAACCAGAGCTGATTATAACCTGGTTTCTGGCGTTCCTCAGGGCTGTGTTGTTAGACTCTTATTCTATGTTTTGTTTTGTTTTTCCCATGTTGAAATAATGACCTGATCTGTTAATAAAACATGAACATCCCACCCGAGCCGCTTGGCTCTGCACACCGTGACACCGTGACCTCTGACAGCGCTTCAACAGACACTAAACGGTTAAAAAGCTCTCTGACCAATCAGGGAGCTCCGACCAAACCAGACCAACCGACTCTCTTTATTATTCGGCTTCCTCAGGTTTTAACCTGCAGCTGTTTTCCATCTGCTGTAGTTCCATCAGCTCAGTCAGGTGATCAATGAGCTTCTGTGTTCAGACTCTATTCATCTGATTGATCAGGACGCCCAACACTGAGGGAACACTAACCGCCGGATCGATGGCTGATGTTTGTGTCAGCCTGAATGGATCCTGAAGGCTCCCTGGACGCTGCAGAGTCGCATCGGCTCGTTTACGGCTGATTAATAAACGGCGGATTCATTTACCAACCTACAGGACAGAAAGACGGACAGGAAGGTTTTACTTCCTGCTTCAATCTTCCAACCTTTAAACATCCAGACAGAAGAACGTCAACGACACTGAAGCTGAAAGAAGAATATTTCTGTTTTTTCATCTGTTCTGCACCAGAAATTTACCGAACCGGATCAGAACCTGGATCTGTTTTACAGTTAAAGTTTGAAGATATTTTACAGATTGTTGAGAACGCTGTAGATTCTGGCTCTGTGAAAATCATGTTTCATTTTAGCTGCTGTCAGTTTTATCTCCATATCTACGTTTCTCACATCAACTTCAAAATATTTCCTTCGGACAGAAATTTCTACTTTAACTTATTCAAACTGTAATATAAAAACTTTTTGGTCCTGAATGTTCAGCTCCAGTAAACTGATGAGCCGAACATCATAATCCAGGATTATGATGGATTATTTCAATGTTTTTAACTCTTTCAGCTCAGTTTGGTTGAGTCATGAACTGGACCCATCATGTGGAAAATTTCAAAGTTTGATGATTTATTTCTCATTTTTTCTATTTAAAACATTAAATTAAATTTCCGGCAGAAAACTTTGACTTTTTGAACAATTATTCCCTCTGGTTTCAGACGCTGTGCAGCTGGAGGAACAGTTGCTCTTTCTTTGTTGCTTTTAAGATTTTGTTTTGATAGCAACAAGGCTAAATGTTAGCATCTGAGAAGGTCAAATAATGCCTGAACTTTGACCCTAAATCCCAGAGGAGTTGAAAAGGCTTCAGGATGCAGAGACAGGAACTTTAATCCATCTCTTCCATCCATCGGAACAGAAACGTCGGTATCCCCTACTCCAGCATCTCCCCAAACAGAATTAAAGAGGAGCAGCAAAAGCAAAGGAGGTCGGTAAGCAGTGATGGAGTCATCCAGGTTACTGTGGAATATTTCACTTCTACTGCCTGGATGTTGAGCCATTAGCATGTGATGCTAACAGCCGCAGCTAGCCTGTTACAATAACTAATTTTGTTGGAGAATAAATTGTGCCAGTAGTTTTTGCCATAAATAAAAATATTGTTTGAAATAGTTTTTAAGTAAAATGTTGATAATCCAAGTTTTGATCTTAAAGAACAATAAACTGTAAATTTGTAAAGATCAAAACAGGAAATTAATTTAAATATCCAAAATAAAACAAAACTTAAAAAGAACGAAAACATAAACAGCCAAAACTAAATGGATTACAAATATTGTTATTAATTGATTTATTGTAAAAGGTGAAGCCACAGTGTCTTCAGTCAGAGGCTTCTTGAGGTTTGCTGCAAGACTGACTGCTACTGCAGATCCTTCCTGCACACACAACTTTAAAGTTCAAATAATTTATGATATTTAATGTGATGATTGTTTCCACTGGCGGCCTGAGAAACTCCACTGTAAAACGACTGCAGCACCAAGCAACCGACTGCAGCACTGACTGACTGCAGCACTAAGCAACCGACTGCAGCACTGACTGACTGACTGCAGCACCAAGCAACCGACTGCAGCACTGACTGACTGACTGCAGCACCAAGCAACCGACTGCAGCACTGACCGACTGCAGCACCAAGCCGAGAGCCAAAAACAGCAGCAAGGAGCTGCAGGACAAACAGTATTATATTTTATGTCAGCATAAAACGGCCTTTAAATTACCAAATGGTTCTTCAGACATCAAGTTCTGGTTCAGCCTGAGCTCTTACTTTGAAATCCATTTTCCTTATGGATCTTCCTGTTTGTTAAAACTTCAGGTTGTTTCTGCTCCAGTTCCCTCTTTTCCTCCGTTCTCCTGCCGGTATCATGGTGGTTCTGGTGCAGTTCTTGCATGTGGGACACATCAGCACCAACCTGGCCTCATCTGGATCATGGATCTGCGGCAGCTGTGTGACATCATCATATCGACATAATCTGGGTTTTGTTGGGTTTCAGAACCAACCAGCCAGGTCCGAGTCTGGTCCAGAACTCAACTGGTTCTCTGAGTCGCATGGGAGGGTCCAATGAGACTCTCCCATGGGTTTATGGATGTTTTGATGTGTCTCTGGGTTTCGGTGTGTCTCTGGGTTTCGGTGTGTCTCTGGGTTTCGGTGTGTGTCTCTGGGTTGTACTGTGTCTCTGCAGGCCTTGTCGGGTTTCGTGACTCTCTCCGTGTCTCTGTGTTCTCGGCCTCGATGATCTGAGCCGGTCGTGTCGGGAGAATCTTAATGAGCGCAGAGCGACGGTCCGGACATACAGAGCAGCTCAGAGTGATGCAGCTCTGCCATCATCACAACAAGCTGCTTTAATCCAAACTTCAGCAGAGCCTCAACTGAGAATCAGGTCTACTGGTGTTACTGGTGAGATCCCAGCATGCTGCTGGTCTCTGCAGCTTTAGACCAGCAAATGAAGCAGAAACCTGCACCTGATGGTCACATTGTCATCATCATAGTTTGTCATTAATCGTTTAATCAGTGATTATCAGACGGCTGAGAGGATCTGGGTTATTTCCTCCAGGTTACAGAGTGAACATGCGGCGCTCCGACATGGGGCTGGAAGCAGAGCATGAATTATTGATCCAGCATCGCTGACATGATGGGAAACCAGCAGCGTCATGGAGACGGTGGAGGAGCGGCGCGGGTCTGGGTTCTCCTCTTCCGGATCCTCGGAGTGAATCCCAAACATCTTTCAGTGAAACGGCTCAGTTTGTCCAGATTCAGTGAAGATGAGGAGCTGAAAACTTTTCATCCGTCCTTCATCGGCTCTTTCTCTCTGATTCTTCCACTGTGGCCCGGTTCTCCATCCTCCTCTGGCCCAATGCAGCTTAAATCATCACAAATGTCCTTCATATCTTTATGAAAAAACATTTTCCCACCCATTTAGTTCCCAACACACAAACTCTTTGCTCAACTTTCTGCTGAGAGTTCAGAAACTAACACCGCCTACACAAACACCAACACCACTACATTTATATTAAAAACAAATATTTAGAAAACGCCAGGATGCATCACCACTGAAAACAATGCAGTAGGTCTGCCAGGCCAATCGGTGGCGCTGTGTCAGAACAAAAACAGAGAACATCTGCATCTGTTTGTTGGAGCTCCATCTCTCCTCTCAAACAAACATGGCGCCGTTCTGTGGTTTTTGTGTCGTTTTAACTGCGATACAGCGCCACCGAATGGCCTGGAAGACCAACTGCTTCGGTTTAAATGCTTCTGAATCCTGCTGGGGTTTTTTAATGGTTCAGAAATGATCATTTCTGGTCTCCACAACGACAAACAGCCTAAATAAACTCTGATACCGAATTCTACTTGTCAACCAATTCCCTTCATGGTTTTACTTCCTCTCTGGTCACCTTTTCATTCTGCTGGAGGTTTCTTCCTGTTAAACGGGAGGTTTCCTCTCCACTGTCGCCCCCTGCTGGTAGGAGGAGTGAATACTACAACTCAACGGCTCTGATGGATTTCCTTGGTTAGAAACTTTTACACTAATTTGAATAATTAAGTGCTGACTGATTGACTGGCCACTCGGATTAATCTGAATATGTTTGACTGGATTAAAATGAAACGATGCTACAGAAACAAACTGAATTCAATTAGCATTTCTGCAGCAGCTTTAGCTTTAGCATGAAGCTAACATCAGAACTGGAACATGAATAAAAGAATAAAAGATTCTCATCTGCATAAAAACGACTTTTAGCTCATTTCACGCAGTTTGTCGTCATGTAGGAGGAAATGACGTCATAACAAACTAACATCCGGATCTTTAACAGCTTAATTCACTGATTGGTTGAAGTGATGTCACTTTTTTGTAAGTTTTCTTAAGATGAATTGGCGCTGCAGAAACAAACCGAACCGAACCGAACCCTGGTGGGAATCAGCTGGAAGGAAAACCTCCAGAACTCCACCGGAACCGAACCGAACCTGACAGCTGGATCAATATTTTCCCACAGATAAAGAACAGGAAGAACCGAACCGGTTCGGTTCGGCTCGGCTCTGAGGCCATTGAAGGTTTGGATCGGCACCAGAAACGATCAGGGAATTGTTCTGGAGTTAAATGGACCTCCAGAACTCTGGCAGTCATTTGGACCGCAGGACGTTCAGCTCACATTTATCCACCAACTCAGAGGAATCGAACCTGCAACCTGCTGATGCAGCTCTGCCCTCGGACCGGACCGGACCGGGTCGGACCCGAACTTTGGTTTTCAGTCCAGTTTTTACTGATTTGACTTGATTCTCAAAGTTTCGTGTTGTCAGAACCTCCAGAACCTCCGATCCATTCAAAACAAAGCATCGGTTCTGTTCCGGCACCGCGTGCGCTCATGCATTCAGAGTTAAAGGTCGAGCAGTGACACAGCAGCCGAACCGAACCGAACCGAACCCGTCCTTCAGCTTCCCGCCTCACCGCCAGAATGAGAAGCAGAACTGAGGAAAATATCACGCAGACGTCACTGTCCTGCAGGTTCCGACCCGTTACGTAACACCACGGCACCGCGCGCCCGAACAGAACCGGGCCAGAACCGACACAGAGAAACGGAACAAATCCCACCTGGTTCCTTTATCTCCCATCCTGACGACACCGACGAGCCGACGGAACCGGACAGCGAGCGATGGGCGAGGAAGAGGAGCAGAGGAGGAAGAGGAGGGAGGGAGGGAGGGAGCGGGGCGATGCCGTCACCGTGGAAACAGAGGGGGACGTCTGACCGGAAACCGCCGTCAGATTCTCTTCAGAGGAAAAGAAACCTGAGAGACGATGCTGCTGGTGCTCCTCTTCCTCTTCTTCCTCCTCTTCCTCCTCCCCCTCTTCCTCTACTCCTCTTCCTCTTCTTCCTCCTCCCCCTCTTCCTCTACTCCTCTTCCTCCTCTACTCCTCTTCCTCCTCTACTCCTCTTCCTCCTCTTCCTCCTCCCCCTCTTCCTCTACTCCTCTTCCTGCTCTGTAAAGTCTATTTTCCTCTTGTATGTTTTGTATTTTTAGTTTGAATCTTTTTCCATTTCTTTGACTATTTGCTGTTTCTGCACCTGATATATTATAAATCTCTTATTTTCAGGCTCATTTACATTAAATTCAGAGGATAAAATGGTCAAAAGAAAAAAGAAGAAATAAACATGTAGATTTCAGCTCAAATTCATCCGTAGTTTATGTGAAAAAATTGTTTTTAAAATTTGTTGCGTTTGGATGATTTTCACTGAGATGCTGATGGAAACATTTTCACACCAAACTGGTTTCTAAGAATAAAAGCGACAGATGAAGCTTCTGGGCAAACAGAAACAGTAAATTAAGGCCTGCGGGTCAAAGGTCGTCATTTGGAGGCAGCAGCTGGTCCCTCATTAACGATGTCGGTGTGAATCAGCCAGCAGGGCCGAAGCTCCTCATCATCATCCTCACCTGCTGCTTTTCAGAGCCGTTTGTCCCAGAAATCAGTTCAGACTTAAAATCATTTTAACTGGACAGAAAACCACAGAGAGGAATAATAACAGCCGCTTTACGATCCACTGGAGGAGAATGAATATTTAGAGGAAGAATAAGTTTTTAATTTAGAGAAATATTTACACAGAAATGATTCAAAATGAAAGAAAAATTGAAGGGAAAAAACTAACAATTATATTTCAGCTAAAACTGTTTTTACTGCTTTTAATTAAAAGTTATATAAATTATTTGCTAAAAAATACAAAATGATTATTTTATGAGTTTGTCTACAGATGGAGACCCTGGGAAATATTTTAGAAAAACTCAAAGACTGGATTTTAATTATACTTATTGTAGAAAACAAATTGAAGGTATAAAAATCTTTAACTTTTTTAAGTAGTTTGTGTTTTTGCCATCAACAGAAGTTTAAATATTTGGAAAACACTGCAAAAGGAAAATCCACAAACAGAAAACAATGAAACTGTCCACTCAAGTCCTCCAGGCCACTAGGGGGAGTCTGGAGCCGGTATTTTTATCTACGCAATTCTTGCCTGGAAAAACAAAACGGTTAACGTTTCTTCCTTCTGGAGATCACGTCTTACTTGGGATCCCAGACGGTTTGTTGTTGGGCTCCCTCTAGTGGCCTGGAGGAGTTTTTGCAGCGTTTCTCCAGCCAGGCTCCCAGTTCCTGTGGCAGCAGCACTTCCTGTTCCATCTGTTTTTGAGTTTGCATCATTTTGTCTTTTGCCATTTGCTGCATTTTTACCACAGAAGAAGATGGAGTTACTGATTAATGAAGAGTTGGATTTATTCATGTCTTGACAGAAAAAGCTTCTTCATAATAAACATGCGGCTCCTGGAAGCGAACGGCGCCGTTAGCTGCTGCTGCTCCGGTCGGTTTGGGTTCCTTTGAGATGGATCCTTCAGGTATCAAACACGGTGGGTTTGGACCCAGATGAGGCGCTGAAATGTTTTAAACTGCGCGTAGTTTCATGGCAACAAGTTCTGATCATTTGGTCAAAGCCGCTGGTCCAACAGAGAACGGAAAGAAGAACCAGATCAGCAGAAACAATCTGGGGGTTAAATTCTGGATTTATTTGTTCATTTCAGAGAAACTTTCACCTTTCAGGACTCATTAAGTTGAAAACAGCTTGCCATACAGTCCCAGTTAATAAGCTGTATAAATAAATTAAGGATAAAACCAGATGATCCAAAATGTTCCCTATAAACCCAACAGAACCGAACAAAAGGCAGAGCAGCAACAATACAAATATTTCACATCATCTTCCCTTTTAAACCAAACATCATAAGAACAGAACCATCAGCTGACTGGACAGAAGCAGAACCAGAGGCGCTTAATCTGAGAAGCTGAGAGTCCAGACCAGATGAAGAACCAGTTCTGATCTCCACAGCCGGTTCTGATCCAGTTTAACAAACACAAATGATGAAACCAAACAGAACTGGGTCGACTTCAGAACCTTTTAACCCTCCTATTATGTTGGTGACCCAGAGTGTTTAATCATGCAATAATGTCAGAAGCCAAACAAACATTTTGTATCTGATTATTAACTCCAATATTAACCATTTCAATCAATATTTGTGCAATGATGATTTTGTATTTCTCACAAATTAAAGATTAATGACGACAAACTACTTCTTTACTCATTTGGACAAAAAATGGAATTTGCACCAATTAAGACAAACAGAAAAAGTTTCATGCAAAATAAATAAATACTATTTTTTAAAATTTCTAAACGGGTAAATTTGACCTGCAACATAACATGAGGGTTAAGTTTTCCTTTATCCGTCAAGGCCTGGTTCTGTAGAACCGACTCGATCCAAGCTAAGGGTCTGAACCCGACCCAGAACCTGCAGCACCAGCAGAACCAATCAGCTTTGAGTTGAAGCTTCATGAAACCCAAACCAGGTCCAGTTCTGCTCCGATCCGAAGGTTCTGGTACGATTCAGAGTAAAACAACCAGCAGAACCGGTTTCAGCCACCAGGGGAAGCTGAACGCATTGGAGCAGCGCTCTCTGCTGGCAGGAAGCTGCAACTGCACAACTTATTATTTTGTTAAAGAAAAAGCTGAGTATATTTTAAAGCCAGCAGCAGGGGGCGCTGCAGGCTCCTGCTGGGTTCCGGTAAGTTGAAGGTTTATCGGCTGAATTTAGAGAAAAAGAGACGAACGCCGTAAAATGGACGTACAGGACGCAGCGGCGTGTCTGCCTGGCCACTGGGTGGCGCTGTAGCGCTGCCACTGAAGACATGGAAGCAGCAAACGGCGCCATGTTTGTTTGTGGTGCAGGGAAACGGTCAATTCTGACGTCATCCTCCAGTATTTATTATTTCCCCAACAATGGAGTCGAATTAACCAACTATGCAAAAACAATTTTAAACTAATTAAATCTGGATTTTCCTTATTTATAATGAAAACAGCCGAGATAAATTGTTCTCGTCTCCATGCCAGGAGCTTTGATCTCGTCATCAAAGCTCACATTAAACCACAGATTGTTTTGTCTCTTATCTTTTATAAAACAAACTGTGTCTGACTGCAGGACTCATTCTGAGACTCTCAGCTTGTTGCTTTCTACTTACTAAAGGAGAACAGCGCCATCTAGTGTTTGTGAATCCAATTTGCAGACTGCAGTCAAAGTGCAGGACGATTGGGCTAAAAATACGTGATAGTTGCAGCTAAAATCTCTCTGGAGTCAAAAACAATCGTTTCTGTAAACGACAGATCCGTGTGGACACGACTTATCCCATGTTTATCTGGTTTTTACAGCTGGAATTGTCAGTCAGAATTAATCAGAAATTGCTCCTGGTTGTCTCCAGCTGGTGAGTCCGGTCTGACCGTGACGGAACCCGGTCCGATCTCAGGAGAACCACATGGTACCCGCCTGCAGCTCTGGCTGTCACTCAGATTCCTTCAGAGCAAACTGCGATTGTAACGCTGAAGTCTGAACTGGTTGACGCTCCGCCAGTTTTATCCCTTAAATTAAAGAACCAGTTCAGTCCGGGGGAACTTTTCGTTCCTGTGAAGGTTCTGTCCATAAAGTGCTGCAGAAGACGAAACATTCTTCAGATTTCCACACATTTCTGACTTCCAGAGACTTCAAGTTTAAAGTGTTTTAGGAGTGTCAGGTGTGAACACCTGTCCAGTGAACGCTCCTGATGTCCGTCTGATCCGCTGGCGTCTGACAAAGCACCAATCAACACATTCTGTCAAAGGTCAGTAAAACCTGCTGGTATTTTCCATTCTGGGAGTTTGTTCTACATCTCAAAGTTTAACAGTTTTCATGTTTAAAAAGCTGAAGGTTAGTAAAACGTTCCCCTGTTAAATCTGTTACTGCAGCAAATGTCTGTTAGAAAATATTTCAAAATCCAAACTTCCCTTTTTCCGCTCATCAACATGAAGCTAAAAACCTGTAAACGTTCCCTGAATCATTTCAGGGAACCGAACCATCGTCACGCCGGGAACTGCTGCTGGATTGGCTGTTTCAAATGTGTCTCCACAGGAAGTCTCGTCTGATTGGTCGGTTCAGAGGTCAGTCCAGAGGACGGCCCGCCGGCTCCGGTCCACGCTGACGAAGTGTTCTCCAGAGAGAGACCAGGACACGGCGGTGACGGACGAGCTGCGGGACGAGACGTCAAGAAACTGATGATTAGCTGCTACTAAAGATAAATGTTCAGCTTCCCACCTAAATATTCAGTTAGCAAGTCAAGACTTTAGCTGGAAGTTCAGTTAGTTAGCAAACTAAAAGTTTAGCTGATACACATTTAGCTTCAGGCTAAATGTTTTTCTTGCTAATGAAATATTTATTTTGGTGAAGCATCAGCTTTGCTCTGAATTCTCCATGGAAACCATCATGGATACTTTCACTCTTCCTGCCTGTGTTCTGGACCAGGTAGCGAGCAGAACCTGACCTGATGACATCATCAGTCAGCTGATCACCTGTGGCGGTCGGGGAGGCGGGCCTCCAGGCCCCCGGTGGAGACGCTCCAGATGTAAACGGCTCCGTCGGCGGACCCGGCCGCCAGGTAGCATCCGTCTGGGCTGCGGAGGCCAAACATGACGGTTAGAACCAGCAGAACCAGCACCTTCACTGGGTTCAGCTGCTGTTGTCATGGAAACAGCAGACAAATCAGACCGATGGTGTTAAACACAAACTGCGATCAGAACTCTGGCGGTTCTGGTTCCGTCTAACTAGAGCCTGGCGATACTCTGGTACCGTTTCAGGCCCAGGTTGGGTATCGGTCCGATGGCTGGCGCCGGACTGACCTGATGACCGCCTTGGTGCTGTCGCCGCCACATTTGAAGCCGTCGGCTCTGAAACAGACACAGCCTGCGTCACCAACAGGAAGCCGGCCCAACAGAACCTCGGAGCAGAACCGGGCCGGCTCTACCTGAAGCACATCCGGTCGTTGGTCCAGCGCAGGTCCAGTAGCTGGAGGCCATCGTCACGGCAACAGCTGAGCAGCTGGCGCCGGTCGGAGCTCAGGTCCAGAGAGGTGACTCTGCCCTGGGAGGGAAGCTCCTGAACGCAGCTCACCGTCCTGACGAGCAGAACCGGGTCAGAACCGAAACCGGACCAGAAAAGAAACCAGATCAGACCATTTAGCTACGCTAATGCTAAACCACTAAACAAAAAGTTTGCAGACGCTAACGCTAAACTGCTACACACAGAAAGAAATTAGCAGAAGCTAATGCTAACTATTAAGATGGCCGCCTCTCATCTTCCAGTTGACGATTGAACAGATTGAAAAGTTTCATGAAATGGATGAGCAAAGTCAAAAACACGAAGCGACAAAAAGTACATCCATGAAAATCTGAAACATTTTATGACAATAACAGATTTAAAAGGCTCAGAACGGCGGCCATGTTGAAAATGGCTAATATGAAGGTGAGGAAGAGGAACCTGCTGTCCCAAACTCGGATCTTGCAGTCAAAATGTCCGCTGATGATGCTGCTGTCAGAACAGACCAGGTCGCTGCAGAACGACGCCACCTCCCCCTGCTGGACACCTGCAGACACAGCGTCCGCCTTAAACACTCAGGTACACCTGGGCAGCTCGGCCAATCAGAGGAGAGAACAGACCGACACTCACAGGCGGCTCTGTTCAGGTCCCAGAGGCGGACGGTCCGGTCGGTGCTTCCTGTCACCACCTGGTGGGGGACGCAGGTGAACCTGGCCGCCGTCACCTTCCTGCTGTGACCCGTCAGAGTCACCTGACCCACAAACACAACGTTTGGATTTCCACCCTAACCAGGCCCTGTGGCGGGTTTTATTTTGGTAGGTTACCTTGGGGACGGAGTCATCCAGGCGCCACAGCAGGGCGGACTTGTTGTGCGACGCCGCCAGGATCCTGCGGCCCTGCAGACACAAACAGGCGTCAGCGGCGATCCGGTGGCGCCAGGTGAGCTCCGGCTGCGGCGTCCGCTCACCATGTGGTCGAACTCCACGCAGGTGATCCCCTCCGTGCTGCCGTCTAGCGTGGCTCTGTGGGTCAGCGAGCCTGGTGACATCATCAGCGAAGTCACAACCACAGGAAATAGGAAACGGGGTCGGTCAACTGACCCAACCGGAGCCACCTTACCTGCCCGGACGTCCCACAGCTTGATGACCCGGTCCGTCCCGCCGGTGGCCAGCAGGTCTGAGCTGAAGCTGAACCGCACCGCATTGATGCCTTGCTCATGGGCTTCCTATGGAGGACGCAGCTGTTACTATGGCAACACCCACCAGTCAGCATTTAACACATAAAGGTCGGAGAGGGGCATGCTGGGTAATGGCTGAGGATAGAGGAGCAGAAACACTCTGATGTTCAAAGAGCGGCTAAAACCCGACCGGGTCCGGACACAGACAGACTTACTGGTTAAATATTGGTTAGAAAATATCATTGGTTCCTGCAGTTCCTCCTTTCACCACCAGAGGGAGACACATGTCAGGTTCAGATTCTGCTTCTTCCTTTAACTTGGTGTTAAAACAATTTAATCGGTTTTAACTGAGGGAAGTTCAGATCTTACATTTATTATTTTAAATTTGAACCTGATCGATGTAAATGTTTGCAGGACAATAAAGGATTTTTCTAAATTGGAAAATTGTTTTTATCTTGAATTTTTTCTTTCAGTGATTCATGGGATGAAAAAGTTTGATAATCTTGTTCTAAGTAAATAATGACCCTAATTCTGGTTTTCCACTGGCAGATTATTTCACTTCAATCGATATTCTTAGGACATTATTGACCTTTAACAGTCTTGTTTCATTTGCTCTAGAAACTAGACCAAAAATACTTGGTAAAATTTTGTTTTCCAAGTTACAGGAGCTTCAGAGGCTCCTGCAACAAATCATTTATGTAAATGTAGTCAGTCAGAAGAGATTATGAGATTAAAAATAAAATAATCTTATACAGAAATTAGGGTTTGCTGCTGAACTCAACTGGAAACATCTACAGAAAATGTTCAGGTTGACAGTGAAGTCAGGAAAAAGTGTTCAGGGACGGAGACCCACATGGAGATCAGCAGGTTAGGACAGCAATGCATCATGGGAACTGGAGTTTTACCAGGACTTGCAGCGGTCTGACAGGAACTCTGGCTGATAAACACATTCCGACGGGAAACAGCAGATCCTCCTCCAGGCTGTGGACAGAGTGACCTCTTCTCTTCCTGCTGAGGTCAAACACTTTCCATCAGAGACACATCAACCAATCGGCGAACAACCCAAACCCAAAACTCACTCAAACATCTCTCTGATGGAGGAGAAGAACCTCGGCGAGGAGGCCGACGCCGACCTGAGGAGCAGAGCTAGCGTTAGCTTGTTGCTAAAGTCTCCATGTGAGGAGGGCAGCAGAGGTTTGGTTTAGTGAGAATTTACAGAATCAGAAATATATGAAAAATTTAACCTTATAATACAAAAAATCTGTTTAACATCTTTAAAGACTTTCAATACTCCAAAAGTTTGATAAAAAATTTGACTTTTCAAACAAATTTGGCTCAGTTTCCCTCTAAATTTTACAGTTTTCCTATAAAACACTGAATGAGGACGTTAAATTTTCTATCCGTGTGTTTTCTCTCAGTCTGGACTGAATTATTGATGCACGTCGCTCTGACACAGCCTGCGATGTGAAAACCGAAACGAAGCGGGTCGACCTGAAGAGGCGAGTCGCTCCTCGGCCGCCGGTCTTGTCCTGATCCTCCGGTTTCGGAGACGTGGACCTGGAGGTCGGAGCGCTGGACGAACTGGAAGACAACCCTCTGAGGTGATGATCCTGTTCAACCCATCAACCTCATTTATCGTTTAGTGAACCTCTCACCTCTCCACGATGACCTTTGACCTGGCAGCCGTCTGCAGCTGCTTCTGCATGGTCGCCTGTCGAGCTCTGATGGAAACAATCATTTAAAAAAATCTCTTAATGGCTTTTCTTGCTGCAGCAGGTGTAGAGCGGGAGCATTTCCCACCTGGAGCGCCGTTCGTTGCGGTGGTTCATGCGGGCGGCGGCCTGCTTCTTCTGGTGCATCATGTCCTCCAGGACGCGCTCCTCTTTCTCCTTCTCTTCCCTGAGTTTGGACTCCGCCCCCCTCTGATGCTGCAGCAGCGCATCATACGCCGCCTTCAGCGTCTTGTTCTTCTGTCTGACCTGCTCCACCTCTTCCCTCAGAGACCGTTTAGCCTCGGACGCCTCTGCTAGCCGACCAGCCTCCTTCTGTAGCCTGAGGACGAAGGAGGAGAAGCTTCTTTAGGCTGATTTTCTTGGTCGACCCGGTTCTTCTGGAACCAGAACATCTGCTCCACCTGCAGCTGCTGTGGTTCTGACCCAAACCAACCTGTTCCCCTCCTGGCCTGTGGGGGCGCTGCACCAACAACCACTGAAGGAAACGACACAAAAACCCCTGAAGACACCGAGAGCAACATCCTGTTTCACCAGATGGAAACAAGATGGAGGCGTCAGATTTTAGTGTTGGAGAATTTCTCTTTAAGCTAAAGATCAGGAGCCATTTCTGCTGCTAGCACTAGGCTAGCATGTTAGCTTTGGCTGTATTTACCCAGAATGCCCTGTACTATGGTCCACTTCGTGCTTTTGGAGCGGTCTTCCATCTAGATTAGTGTTCACATTCAAACCGAACCAGACCGAGGTTTGGACCAGACTTTGGTGTTTGGTTTGATTACGCCTGCACACCTCCACAAATCAACAGGAAGTTCTGGGAAAACGGACTGGAGTTGGATTAAAACGGACTGAACTGGACAAAGATGGAAGAAACAAAGACATGGCTCCGCCTCCCCAACATCTACTATAAACCTTTAGAGCAGTGTTTCTCTTGCCTGTCGCCCTCTAGTGGTCTGCGAGGTACTGCATGTAAACCACCGTTTATTTGACCTGATGAGCTCAAAATGCAACATGTGGTTAGAGTACCAAAAGTTTGTGTTCAGAACTGATAGTGAATAAATGTTTTAAGACCGAGTCCCTCAAAGAAAAGCTGAAGGTAACAGTGGAAAGAAAATGGCAGGACGATTTATATGATTAGAGGAATCCATGTCTGCAGATCCAGGTCAGTCTGACCTGCGATGAATTCAACGGGACTGTGACGAGGCGGTGAATAGCGCTGCGCCCCGCGCCGACTAACTGCACCTTCACACCGAAAATACAACACTAATCAGCTTAGAAACCACACTTCGAGTCAACTTGTTTGTGGTTTTCCCACATCCAGTCACATCTACAGAACAGCAGCAAGAACAAAGACGACATTAAGTGAGCTAAGAGTCTAAAATGTTCACTTCAGGATCTATTAGATCAAGATTTGTGTTATTTGAGTGCAGGAGTTTTTGCTAAATGTTTAAGAGAAAAAACTGCATCAAGCTAAAATAAAATTAGATTAAAGGTTGTTGGTTGACGTGGTTGTTGAGGTGAACCAGCAGCAGCTGCAGCATCAGAACAGGCTGTCCAGGTGCAACAGGTGAGCAGGCAGGCTCAGGTGTGTGTGTGTGTGTGTGTGTGTGTGTGAGAGACTCACCTGGTTTGCAGTTCCTGCAGGACACACTCTTTGACTTCAAACTGCTGCTGCAGCTCCCACGCCTTGTAGGCCAGCTGCAACGACACCAACAGTCTGAGTTCAGCTCCCATCAGTCTCCTGTGAACTGCAGGCTGAATTAATCTCTCATTTCCTCCTGCAGGTTGTTCTGCTGCTGCAGATGAACTAAAACATGGAGTTAAATTCAGGAAATGATCCGTTCAGGTGGTCCTGCATGTAGTTCAGAGAGGAAACCTCAAACTGAACAGAAAGTTCTTGTCTTGCTGTCTGACTGAAGCTGATCCTCAGTTTAAATTATGAACAGTTCACCTGCTGTGGCCTGAACTCAAACATGCATCCACATGGACCTGAAGTTCTCCTGTTTGCGTTTAAGCAAAACTCTCTGGACTTTCCTGGAAACTGGAATTACAAACAACACTTAAGCCAAAGTTTGGAAATCAAGGAACATTTTACTCAGTGAAGTGACCAGGAGTCGTGGAGATCTGGAGGCTTCAGTCTGTATTCTGACCAGAACATTTAAAGTCTGCATCAGTCAGAGTGATGGAGGCCTTCAGGTTCACAGGTTTCCTCTGATCCCGGTTTGGACCCAACTTCAGCTACTGTCAAACTCAGCAGGATCGTTTTATTTTGTTTATCTTGGATAAATAATGACGCGTTTCCTGTTAGTCTGCAGGTGTTTCTCACCTCTCCTGTCGTCTTCTTCAGCTGCTGCAGAGAGGACCTGGCGCAGCGCTCAGCGGGAGGTCTGGATGCACAAACCAAACACACCGTCAGGCTCTGAAACACCTGCACACTGAGCCACAGAGCTCAGGTGAGTTACCTGCTGAGGAGCCCTTTGGTCAAACTGGTTTTCTCCAGCAGCCCAGTGTCTGAAAAGAAACCAGACTTGGGTCAGAACTGGACCAGTTTTAAGTCAAAGTAGTTGAACTGATAGAAAACTGCAGGAACACCGAACTCCATTCAGAACCCGGCCCACTTTAGACCCAGTTCCGCCAGGTAATGAGCAGCTGGCTCAGATGATGAACCAGCTGCAGATTATCTGTCACTCATGAGTCACTGGGTAGAGGAAGTGCACCAGCCTGTGGTTTGGGTTTGGACCACTTCCTGTACCAAATGTCGGCAAAATAGTGAAACTTTCTGTTAGAGATTCGGTTCGGTTCTGAATTATTTCGACTGCTGCAGGTCTGGTTCTGCAACGGAACCAGACTTTGTAGAAATAACGTTAGATTTAAGGTCAAAACCGAGTCGCCTGAGTGCGCCGTTAAATCGGCCTTTTTTTGAATGGAGTTCGGCGCAGACTGGATCCAGCTGTTCTCCGAGGTTCTTACAGAACCGGATCAGGTCCTGGAACATGGCGCTCTGGATCCGGTCCCGGTGCTTCAACTGCTGGATGATGTGCCCCCTCCAGGTCTCCGCGGACCGGCTGCTTCGCCGCGACGCCCCGCCGGGATCCATCCCGGGTCACTGCGGCCATGATCCGGGCTGACCGGGCCGCCGCATGCCGCTCCCCGCTGAGGGACGCTCTCTCTCCGGCCTGGTCCTCAGCGCCTGCCCGCTCCTCCGGAACCTCCAGGCTGTTTGTTGCCTTCTACTTTATTTTTTGTTTTGCAACTTTTTGTTGTTACTTTCACATTCGTCACTCGAAGGGGGCGGGACTATAGTTCATTCCAGCCAATCAGAGCCCTCTTCCTGATTTGCCCTAATAGGCCACGCCCCCAAAACGTCATCCGTTAAATGCATTTTTCTGAATGCAAAGACAAGATATATGACCACATTCCTAAAATAATAATAATTATGACAACAAAAGAAATATCTTTTAGCAAAAAACCCCCCAAAAAACTAAACTTAGGCCATTATTTTAGGAAGGAAACGATGTGGAGAAAAAAAATCCAAAAGGGAAAATAATTACTGGAAAAAGAGACCAAAAAGACCTAAAAATGAACAAGAAAAGGTATGAATTAGGCCAGGTTTAGATGTGGACCGTTCATCTGAAATCTGCTCTTTCATGGTCGTCATCCTGATGGAACGATAAAGTCCATTTATCTCTGCCTGATCTTTTGTTTTGAGCTGCAGCAAAATAAAGTTTCCTGAGTAAAATCTGAATTTTGAAACCTATAGCAGGATAAAAAATCAGTGAAATTTGTTCATTAAAACACAAAGTTTATTACGAATTTAAAAGGCAGTTTCAGTTTCAAAAACAGTGAGTAATTTAAAAAGTAAAAATAAAATACTGCTGGTAAAACAATAAGGTGCTTTCAGTCCGGGAGTTTGCCAGCTTCGTACCGTTCAGATTTTATTCAGTTTGTTTTGAGTCATCTGAACCAGGAGCTCAGAGTATTTCTCCAGGAGAGACATCGTCTGCTCATCCTGCGTCTGACCAGAGGGGGCGCCGCTGCACGGCGCCGGCAGCACAGCCTGCAGCTCCCTGTGAGCGGCGGCGGTGGCTTCCTGCAGGACGGAGCAGCTTTCTGATGGCTCAGAGCCGCAAACCTGCTGGGAAAAAACGTCAATGGAGAATCAGAGAAATCCGACAAATGATCCAAATCGTCTAAACATGGCCGCCGTTAGAACGACGCCAACCTGGCGGAACAGGAAGACGACTCGCTGTGTTGCATGGCGCAGAGCGACGGCGGCTTGCTGACACCGCTGCAGGCTGACAGGCTCCGCCCCCTCTTCACCTGAAGCAGAAAAACAAAAATAAAAACCTGATTTTATCATTTCAGAGCAAAGAGCATCTCCATGGAGACGAACTGAGGATTCACCTGTCGGACAGGCGTCACTGTCTGCCTGGGGGCGGAGCTTCTCTGACACGGGGGAGGAGGAGGACGTGGGCGGGGCAAAGACCGACGAATCATGTGCAGCAGAAACATCTGAAAATAAAATAAAGTAACTTTTGCCTTCAGCAGAACCTTCATCCGGGTTTCTGTCCAAACATTTTGCAGTTTGAAAATATTTCAGATTCCCTGAAATCTGAAGTTGAATTCAGGCGAGCCGGACCGGACTAGACCGGACTGAACTGGACCGGACCGAACCAGACCGAACTGGACCGAACTGAGCTGAACTGGACCGAACCGAACCGGACCGAACTGAGCTGAACTGGACCGAACCGAACTGAGCTGAACTGGACCGAACCGAACCGGACCGAACTGAGCTGAACTGGACCGAACCGAACCGGACCGAAC
>CAEGAD010044445.1:0-32745 GCA_903067055.1 Poeciliopsis paucimaculata
AGCGTTCTGGATCAGCTGCAGCTGTTTGATTGATTTGTTAGACAGGCCTGTGAAGACGCTGTTGCAGTAATCAATGCAACTAAAGATAAATGCATGGATGAGTTTCTCTAGATCTGGCTGAGACATTACTCCTCTAATCCTGGAGATGTTCTTCAGGTGGTAGAAGGCCGACTTTGTAACTGTCTTTATGTGGCTCTGAAGGTTAAGGTCAGATATCAAGCTCCATGAAGAAGACAAATGTCTCTCCAGCTCATTCTGGGAGGTCCAGCGGGGATATTCAATCCCTCCAGCAGGTTCTAGTTATGCTCAGGGGTTGGATGTGCATGGAGAATCCCCCAGGGGGAGGCTCCCAGGACTCCCAGCCACTCTCTGGAGAAAGCTTGTTTAAGTCACTCGTTGATGTGGGATCTTGTTTTTCCTCTTTAGGAGACTGGCACCGTCTATCCATATTCTGTTCCGTGCTACATTCACTTTTGACAAAGATACCAAGACACTTGAGCTAAGGGACCGATCTAACTTTTTCTAGTTGAGAACCACTCTGACTTCAAACTTAGACAGGGTTACTCTATAATCCTGGTCACTTCACACTCATCCGTCGACCACATCAACTACAATAAGTTAAGATAGGACTGTGACATTTACAAATCAGATATTTTCTTTTTCACTGCTGTTCACTGAGAACAAGTAAACAAACCCCAAAAACAAGATCGGTAAAACTGCAGTGCTGGAAAAGTCCCTCAGTGGAAAGCTGAGTGAATGACATTTTTAAATCCATTGTTGTTTCATTCACAACAAATTTCTGAAGTCAGGTTTCTGTGGGAAAGTTATGAACATATACCGTCTTGCCTGTAATGGATAACACTTAAAGTTTTCATCTGATTAGTTTCCATGGAGGCTAATGCTAACTACTGGTCAGAGTGGGCCTAATATTAATGGAGAACTGCCATCTTAAAGTGGCTCCAATCTCAAACCTGCTTCAAACAAAAATTCAAACAAAGATTTTTGTTTGAATTTTTGTTGAAATTCAAATTTTTGTTTGAATTTGTTCTGAGGACCCAGCTGCCTAAGAGCAATCCAGGCCTCCCATAGTTAAACGGCAATTGACAGAAATAGTTGTGAAGCCATATTCAGGTGGATTGCTGGACTGTATTCAGTGCAAAACAAACATGTG
The DNA here is from genome assembly GCA_903067055.1 of Poeciliopsis paucimaculata. Taxonomy (NCBI): domain Eukaryota; kingdom Metazoa; phylum Chordata; class Actinopteri; order Cyprinodontiformes; family Poeciliidae; genus Poeciliopsis; species Poeciliopsis paucimaculata. Next base: position 1,172 of record CAEGAD010044445.1, read on the forward strand.
GATTGGATAACCAAACTCTGATGACCCCATCATCAACTCCACAGATACAGTCCACTCTTTCAGTAGAAAAACTAAAAGAGTGGACTGAAAAACTATTATGGAACAATGTTTAGTGCTATCGGCAATTCAGTTTTACTAGAACGTTTTGTTCTGCTCAACTTCAGTCCTTCATGTCTGCTCAGCATATTTTGTACTATGACAACTGCTTCCTTCAATAGAGGTGCATAAAGTGAACGTTTGTCAAATAGAAAATCAGAACTGTTGAGTTCCTTTGTAAATGTTCTTTTAAAATTTCTACAAGAAGGTTCAACATCTGAGAAGTACGTATAGGAAAGTATATAGTTCAGCAGGCCTGTTTCTCACGTTCGTACTTCTGGTGACTGTTAATCTGAAAGAATAGATTAAAAGTTTTCACCGTTTGTTGTGATGACACCTTCAGTTAATCGGCCTCACGTAGCAGATTGGATGTTTCACTTGACAATCAGCTTTAAAGTCTTTTTTTCCCCCGTTTTCTGTGCAGGATTATTGCAGCTCCCTGAAGATAAAAGTGAAGCCGGGCACAAGTCAAAACCCAGAGTTGGGTTGTGTAAATTTGCGCCTCTTCAAGAAACCTCACCCAAAACCAGAGAGGAGACAGCCACTGTAAATGTTTAGGCACAAATTACAGATCTGAAGATGCACATAAAACATAATAAATCAGATGACTTGCTGTTTTTTCTGTAAATCTCAGCTTAGAGGGTGTGCTGTAAGATTTTGCTTGCCATAACAATGGGACATTTGAAATGGAATGTGCTTTTTTTACTTTTTGTATATTTACATGCATATAAATTTGATTTTTTTTTTTCTTCTGTCTCTTTTCCGTTTCAGTATTTTCATAGATCTTTTTGTTCATGTTTGTAAAAAAAACCCGACACAAATCAGAAGCAGAACTTAACCGGAGACAACTCTGTTTAGGAGTCACAGAGACCTAATTAATTAGTTCGAAAACTGCAAAAAACAGAGCGCGGTTTTCTTAAAAATGTGCTGGCAATTGTTTCCTCTGTTATCCAATCAGATGTCATCCTCAGATTAAGTGGAGTGTAATTTTTCTTTTCTTGTTTTTTTTCCACATTCTCTTTCACTTTTCCTGACAAAGCAGCATTTTGACACACAATGGTATCATAAGTGACACAATCCAGAGCAGTGACATCTAAAACACACAATGTCCTCTAATTCGTTGCGCAAACATAAAAGTATGTGATTTATGATGTGTCTTTTACAAAAAAATATTTCCATGTAAATTTTACTATCTCGAATATATTGATAAAAGCATTTCCTTTTCTTCTTTCAAACACAAATTTAGCTAAATGACTTATCATTTTTATTCTAAAGTGCTGCATGTGATGATGTCCCTTCTTTAACATCCATCATAACGTCAATGATTTGGACAGGGTTTCTGCGTGTGCTTACTTTTGACCAATCCTCTACGGATTGGTCAAAAGTAAATAATTCTCAGGAAATAATTCTTTGAAACCGACCTTTCCCTCGTGGTTTTAGTTTTATAGATTTTTTATAGTTTGTGCTCCTTATTTTTGCCCAGTTTACTCAGCTGTAGGCTTCAGACAGAAACATCAGGAGATCTTTGAGCTGTTTTCTGTTGTTCTGCAGCAATATGTTCTCGGTACAGAATAAACATCGACGGCCAAAGCTTTGGCAGAGATGTTAAACTTTATCAAACTGAAAGTTCACAAAAACAGCCAAATAAATTTGGGTTTTTATCATTTAGGGGAAGCTAAGAGAACAAAAAGTTTTCAAAAATGCTAACGCGCTAAATGAAAAATTCATTCTTCTGTTGTAGCATTGTTGGATTAGCAGAAGTGCGCCCATCACTGCTTAACACCACTTACCAGTTGACTGGTAGTGAGAAATTTTCTAATTTGGACCTGTGGAATTTTGTCACAGAACCAAACCAGAATGCACAAACTCTGGGTTCGACTCTTTCTGTCACTAAAGAATTCAATATGCTGAATATGGAAGCAAGTACTTTGAGTAAGACAATGTTTTGTTTTGGGGTTTTTTTTTTAATACAAGTAAATATTACTTCACATGTTTAGATTTTATGCTGTAGAAGTTCTCATAATATCTTGCACAAATTCTCACATCCAATTTACAGCGGTCTACAGTTTAGTTCAGTTCCAGGTCAATTCTCTGTTTACTGACCTCTATAATAATTAAATATCCTCACACACACATCGCCTTTCACAGCCACCGAAACACACACTGCTAAAAGAGCTGCCCTGTGTTATAACAACTCAGATGAAAACTCTGTGGTGTTAATGCAAGTCACAGTGAAACAAATTACAATTAAAATCAAATGAGCTTTAAAACTGTCAACAGGAACGTGTTAAGTGTTATGCTGGATCTTTGATTTGATATTCTGGTTGAGTTTTGTTGTACTTCAAGACTTTTTAATATTTTGAGCCTTTTTGGCTTTTTTATTTATTATTGCCTCTGGACAGATCATGTTAATGGAGTTGCTCTTTTTTTAAGAGTCAGGGCTTTTCTCAAAGCCCTATTTCTTTCCGCCTTTCTCAAGTATGTTTTTTTTTTTTAATCATGTCACAGTCTCGCTAACCTGCGCCAAAGACCCGTGCCCTCTCATCGCAGGCTTCCTTTGTTAATATTCCAAGAATCCGGTCAGGTTCGACCTAAGGGCAAAGCCTCTAAAAAGGTCTCATTTTGACTAGAAGCTACCAATAATATCTTCATAAAGTTGTAAAGTATGGGCAGATAAAGGAAAAAAAAAAAAAGAAGAAAAAGAAACGGAGACTCAGTTATGTGCCACATAAAATATAAGTAAGATATAAGACATAAATATATGTCACACCTTCTTGAGCCAGAGAGAGAGAGAAGATGAACGAACATGATGAATATGTCAGACCTCTAGAAAATCAAAGCGAATAAAGTTGGCTCTTTGTAGTAAATGTGGTGTGTGGATGCTGACACTTGATAAAAATATATTGGACCATAAAGCCCACATCTTTATGGCATCATATATCTTTAAAGAATTATATAACAACATTTTTTGTTTTTTGTTTTTTTTTGGCCACACTTACTTCAAACAGGATTAACCTTCCTGTCTATGTTTGGGCCCTTTCAAAATACACTGAATCCTTTGCACAAATGTCAACAGAAGAGCTTTTTCCTTTTGTTTTTGATCATGCATCCACCTAACTATTTTCATAAATATTGTCCACACACTTGCATATAAGCAGAGTCTCAAAAACAAATTTGAAAGAGGACTGACCTTTTATGGCATAAATAGTGTCATATAATCATAGCTGCCCCTTCATCTATCAAAGACTGGGAGGATGGATAAAGCAAATGGCCTGTGATTAAATATAACAGCATGTTTATCTTTTTCATCAACTCCACTGCAACAGACGGAGAAGATCTGAAATCTAAAACGTTCAGAGGCGTGTCACTCCTTGCATAGCGATCGGGTCGGGCTTACTTTTTGTTAAAAGGTTCAGACGCACTTCTTAACCTTGTTGACCTCAAACCTCTGTTCAATCGAGTCAACTGATTGTGCGGCGCCGTGGCACGTAACGTAACGCGTCATTGAAACATTTTTATGGCGCCGTGCCCATAACTTTCTTCTAGCCGCCGAGTCAGAAGAAAAACCCAGCATCGAGCAGCAGCCATAAGTCCAGAGCGGACAGGTGGAATTACTCACTGAGAGAATGTTATTAGGATTAATATAACGAAGAGAACTGCTTTTTATGAAAAATGCCCTGAGAGGCTAGACGATTCAGGTCATTACGACCCGTTTTGATCAGAGGATTTTATTTTTAAAAAAACTGGAGACTTGTGCTGAGAAATACGACCATTATACAAATGTTACTCAATGAGAAAAGCGAAGCAAGGAACTGAGAAACAAATTCACATGTTTTTAGACAAGGATACTGTGAGTAACAAACTTCCAGAGATTAAAGCAGCGTTTATTATTATTATCTTTTTTTTTTTAAATAAAATTGACCAGACATGCAATACTGCAGAAGAGGAAATTCTGAGGTTGTAACGAATCTAGTTGTAGTTTTACCCGTTAACTCGTGTTTTCTCATGAGGGTGAAATTTACGTTGCTATGAAATCTGTTATAAATAGTTTTAACAGAAAGTGAAATATTTTTTATTGTATTTTAAAGTTATATCTGAAGTGGGGTAGTGAGATGTGTGAATCCAATAAATCATCGCGTTTCTGCACTGTAAACTATATTGTTAATATTAAATAAAAACATATTTTATGTTGTTTTTTTATTTTCAATCAGTACTTAATAGTTGTTTGTGTTGCAAGGTCATTGCCATAGCAACAACCATATAAGGCCATAACTTAGCGCACAGTTTTTCAAGTTTTATTTCACAAACGTAGTTAGAGAGATGAACGTGTGCATTGAGACCCTCTGGTGATTGTAGTTTTAAAGGCATCTGAACATGTATGAAAAAAGTTTTGTAAATGTATTTTTTCAGCAAAAATGTACTCCCATTATTCCTGAGGTATTTGTACCAGCCACACAAGATATTTGCACCATTCAGCAACAAAGAACCACAATAAGCAATGGAAACTTGATAATTATTTACATTTAAAAATAAATATATATATAATGTCAATTAAATCAGTGACAGCCAACTGAATGGCAAACTGAAATAATCTCATATCAGAGGGATGTTCCCATTAACTCCACCATATGAGGGTCAGACATGTAGCAGAAAGAAACAGGATATATGCCTTTGCCTCGGCGTGTGTGTGTGTGTTGTGATGGGTATCACTGTAGGGTAAGAACGCCTGGGCCGGTTATTTAAAGAGCCACTATAAATGTTGAAGCTGTGATAATAGCTGAGGGGCTGAGGGATGACATTTTGACAAACACTGCTTATTAAAGAAATGGTTTTATCAATGTGTTTATTGCGCCGTCCAAGTTGAAGACCGGCGCGTTCGCGCGTCTGTGTGTGTGTGTGTGCGTGAGCCCACGCGTGTGCAAGTGGAAATGCGCGTGCTGGAGTGTGACACAGTTATCTCGAGCTGTACGCCTGTGCCCATCCTGCCACCAGACCTTTGGATTGCTCGACCTGGGGAGCGAGAAAGACAATAACCGCTAAATGTGCTTGTTTTCTCTCATTTATTTTCTGAGGAGAGGAGACGGCGGGGGCAGGAGATGGAAATAGCAATTTTACGGCTAAACACAAAAGATAAAACGAGAGAGGAGGGGAGGAGGAGACGGTGAAGTGAAGCAGAATAACTTTATACATCTTATGTTTCTCTCTGTCTGCAACCTTTCTGCCATTGGCTTCTCGCATGGGGAGAAATTAATTGTTGGCGCATACAGGCAGCCAGTCACGTCCACAGGCACAGCGCCTTGGATCTTCCATTAACTGCAATGGCAGCTTAACTGCAAAACCATTGCTGTCAGTTCTATAAGTGAAAATGTCATGCTTTTTTTTTTCTTGTAATGTTTCCTCTGTGTGTGTGTGAATTTATGACAGCCAAAGCGACATTAGTGTTATTACAGTCACATTATTCAAGCGTGATTACGACTAATTGCACTGCCAGATTATAGCTTTTGTTTTTGTGCCCATCCTAACACGAATTGTTTATCCATCTATCTGAATAGTGGATCACCGTTGTGTGTTGTGACTGTCACAAATCCCCCAGATGGGATAACTATTTGACTATTCGGCTGACAGTGTGATGTTTACTGGCGCCATCATCTGTCATCCTCTGTCAGTCTTTCCTTCCCAGACATTTTTCTGGGAAAATGTCTTCAAAACATAAAATTGTCCATTTTGCACGTTTAACCAAAACATGCAAAACGGACAATTTTCCAGATCAACGGTGGGGAAACTAAATGAACTTTTTTTGCATCTTGTATGAAACATCTTCCATGAAGAGCCCTTAATGTCCGTCGTATATGCTCCAAAGTTGAAGCTTTACCGTATTGTGATACTTAGAAGACTGAACAAAAAAGTTCGTATTTATCTTCCATTGATTTACTGACTCCTTGAGGCAGGATTTAAGTTTTTCTTTTTGTTAAAAGTTTGTCTGTCCAGCGTTTTTGCCTACAATGTGGCAGAGGTCAGTATTTCCACCATTGTTTGAGCCTCTACTGTTTGTAAGTAACAGTGTGTTATTGTGCTTAAATGCTGTTTGACGGAAAATAAGTAAGTTTGTCTGCTATTGATGTTTTTGTGTTAGCTTTAACTGTGTTCAATGTGTTCAAACAGCCTTCGTAGCTCTACATGTGAAATGTCTGGTAGTCTTTCATATATTAGAGTGTACTTGAGACGTGCAAGATGTTCATGTGTATCTGTTTTTCGCTTCTTTTTCAGTTTTACATTAAAGCTCATACCATAACCAACGTTTAAGCTAGCTATCTGCACAGTCAAGCACTCCAGTGCGAGGACAGATAGAATATTTACATTCATGTAAAACACACGGCAAACATTACGACCGAGCAAAAAAAACCCCAACAAAAACAAAAAATTATTTCAGAAAAAAATTTAATTGAGCATCAACAGCTTCTGTGTGAACGCGGCCTTAAACAACATATTCAGCGGACCAGTCTGACCTGATGAACATTTGTCTCCAAGCTGTGTCCATATTGGTGCCAAACCGTTTCGCTCATAAATATTTCCATACGAAAAAGTTTGGTGTAAAGGCATGAATTCAAAGGGATCGTTTTCTCATTTAGATTACTTTAATGGATTTTTTTTTTTTTTTTTTTTTTTATCTGATGGGCTCCAGATTGTACAAAACTGTCAAGAGAAACTCCTAAGTTGAATTAATAGTGAGGCACACACACTTCCTGTACGGATGTCTCTACCCTGGTTACCTGTTATTTTCACAGTTCACTTTGAAAGCATGAAAGTTAACCTTTTAGGCTTTGCATGATCAGGCTCCTAATTGCATTTCGAACCTTCTGAAGCCTAACAACTCAATTCGGGCCTTAGCGTCAGCTTACCAGAGGCTACTCTTGGTTCCTCTTCACCTTTATAATAAGGATCAGTAATTTCTGGCATGTCGAATACTCAGTACCACATGAAGCCCATTTAAGAGACACCATTGAATTTATATCGAGGGTTTTTATTTTAAAAGGTGGCTACGAACCTTTAGACAAATACAGTTTTAGATATTGCTGTCTCCATACTTCTATTTCATTCCTTTATTTGGCGACCAAACACGTTGTGATTTTTAGTTTTAGGATAGATAGTCAAGTTACTTCGCTACGAGGGATAAAGTTGTTAAGTTTTGCTCAAACTGCTTGTTACTAGTTATCTTTGGAAAAAAAATAAATACAGCTGTAAATGTTAAAAAGCATTGGCATTTGGCAGTTTTCTGGCCAATCGCCAAACAGCCTCACCTACCGATTTCGACTTTGGCCAATACTTTTTTTTTTTTTTTGAAATGTTACCAAATGTTGCAAGAAAGTCACGGAGTGGGATAACTGTTGTTCACTGCAAACATGCAGACTTGATGGACAGGCGTGTCAGTCAAACCTCTGGTTGATTTTTAGACCTTTGTTGAGGAAGATAAAATTTGTGGATAAGATCGTTTTCACATATAAGTATTGTCCAATCACAAAATGAATTTATTGGACGAGCTGATTTATTGGTGCACCCTTAATTACCATGTGAAATAAGATGGACTGGCTGCTAAAGCCTAACCCAAATAGACTATTGAAAAAAGGGAAGACATGGTATAACCTAACTATTGCTGGGTTTTTTATTTTTAATCCATAAAACGTTTTCTGTACATCAGCCTCCTGCTGCCGTTGAGTTATATTCACAATGCTCCATGTACCAAAAGCATGGTGAGAGTTATAAAAAAAAAAATCAAAAAAAAATAAAACACTCCTTTTTTATCACATCTTTGAGTTTTTTTTTTTTCTTTTCTTCTTCTTCTTTTTAACCACGTCATTTTATGAGGTATTTGTACTACAGATTGTTTCGGCACAAAGAAAAATCAAAAGAGGCAGTTTCACCACCCACTTCATTAATTAAGCTTGTCATCTCTATCAGACTGTAAGGAGAACGTGGCAACAAATTGTTGGGAGTTCAGTGGCTGACACAGATAATAAAGGAGGGAGTGTGATTCAGACAGCAATCAGAGTGAGACATCAGGGGGAAGACATCAGACTAATGCCCCTGTTTATGGGTCAGGCAGAGCTGAAATGTTAAGATCCTCTCATAAACGACTGAACCGTTTCGCGAATATTATTTTTGCTCATTTGCATGAGCCAGCTTGATGAATAAGAGGCAGCTTAAAGCGATGCATGCTTTTGTTTTATGAAATTGCAGTGTTTATGCCTCCCTGCCACAAATGGTGCATTTTTGTTCTCAAAATTGTAATCGTTTTTATTAGAATTTTATTGTAACAAAAACGTGAATTATTTCTCTTGGATTAATGAAGCACTGTCAAAGGGACGGTTTTGAACTGAAGTGTTATCGGCATTAAGGCAGTAAGCAGGTATTAGCCCACCTGCAGGATGTAACCAACAGTATTTTCATTGTGTGTGAAACTAGATTAGCGAAGTTTCAACCTTAAAGAATGAGATTTATGGTCTGGATATGGTCGTTTTTAAAGCGTTGCTTGAAGAACTCATTCCATTTTTTACTTATTTATGTTTAATAAGTTAGCCTGGGGTAACACATTCAATCCAAGAACAAAAAAAAAATCACTGGAATTGAATGATAAAGATCAAGATTCTGAACAGTCTCACTTTCCTCCTTGGACTGGGGACTATTATGCGTTCATGAGAAGGAAGCTGGGACAATTCATTAGATCATTTTTGACATGAAATAAGCGCTGCGAGTGTCTGCTGTGCTTGTTTCCTTGTGCCTGATCTCCATCTGACCCAGAAGCACAAAAGTGTATAACAAATAAGACTTTTAGGCATTGAAAAAAATAAAAACGAGTGGTCAAAAACTCTGGCGGGGCTGCCATTGTTCACAACTCTGAAGGTAACAAGGAGTTTGAGTGTAAGGCTGCATTCACACTGCAGCCTAAAGTGACCCAATTCCGATTTTTGTGACGTAATGCGGCCTGTATCCGATCTTGTCATGACAATCTGGACAGCAAAGGTCAGATTTGTTTCAAATGCGACCGAACATTCAGGTCGCATTCATCTGAACTGAATGTCACTGGTACTCAACAAATCTCACTAGTCTGCATCCTGAGGAAGTTGTTAATATGTTGACTCCGGTTGGACAACTTCAAATATGTAAACTATTCTCCATCGTTAGCCTCCATGTTTACTTCCACAAACACTGAGCACTTCTTCTTTTTACGGCGGCTGGTAGAACACTGAGAGCGCTGACACTATTGCGCCCTCTACTGTGCATGCGGGACACTTTCAGGTGGTTTCACCCTGCAGAACACATACAGGTCGCATATGTTTGGCAGTGTGAACGGCCCCAGCAAAAAAATCCAATTTGACGAAAAATCCGAATTCGGTCACTTCAGGTTGGTTTGAATGCAGCCTAAGAGCAAAGTGTTTGTTCTTCAAGCAACTCCGAGAAATGGAGGCGTATATTGAGACGGGGCCAACAGTTTCTTTGTAAATATCCATAAATTCAAAATACAAGAGAAGCTTAGGGAAACCCCAAATTTCCATCTTATTTAATACAAACATGCTCCAGCTAGCTCATGTTACAACAAGTAATAAGACACATGTAATTACTATAGTCACACAGATGGTACACAGCTCAGCATTTCAATGTCACCTGGTGACTCTGAACCCATTCAAGCATTTAGGAATAAATCAGTGCTTGGACGTGCCATAACGTCATTCAGCTGAATAAACACAAAACTGAAGTAATTAATTTGGACCTAAAGAGGCGCAATCAAGAGTCAGCTCGCAGCTTCAGATATTACAACTAGAAATTACGGATCTGCCTGTGCAGATATATTGTTGGATTCTGATCCGAACCTTCAGAGACGCATAAAGACAATTACAAAGTCAACGTTCTATCACCTGAAGAACATTTCCAGAATTAAAAGAACCACAAAGTCCTAGCAAGATCTAGAGAAACTCAATGTGTTTATCTTTAGTGCCATCGATCACAAGTCTGCCTAAAACGTCATTCAGACAGCTGCAGCTGAACCAGAACGCCGCTGCTCGCTTTCTCATGTAGACTAGAACAAAAGAGCTCCCCGCCCCCATTTCTAAAGCTCTTCCTTTTGTTAGTTTCTAAACCACTGAATTGATTAGAACAGAAATACATCAAGTTCCAAACCACACCAATTGCATTCAACTTTTCACACACATACAGGTTTCTAGGTATTCATGTTACATTCCAGAAATCAATCCAACGTAAACACAAGCAGGTCTGGCAGTAAACAAAAAGCTGCTTTAACCAGATTGCTGTTCTAATTTTTTCAAAACTTCTGAGGTAATAAAAGTGGCAAGTACAACACTTTTTTGTGAGTAAAATATTTTAGTTTGTTGTTTCCCCTAAGGTGGATGTGTGGCTCACTTCCTGCATCACTCATGATATTTCCATCAAATAGACCTGAATCTATCTTGGTCAGACAGTCGCAGTCACAGGGAATTGCTTGCGAGCGGTCTGCAAGATCCCAATGGCTTTAATGTGTTCTGATTGCCGAGTTCATCAACCGATCTCATCTTCTGAGATCGACTGGCTCCCAAGACGGGTCTGGTTTGTACTGGGCAGAAGGATCTGTTGTTTTTGTACAACCGTCCAGCCCACTTTGGCTCAAGCCGCCTTCTATGCATCTGCAAAATACAATCTAAACATGGAGAAGAAGCATTAGTCTCCACTAATCTGGAACAAACTTACAGAAAACAGCAAAAATACAAAGACCCTGAGATCCATTAAATAAAAACCCATTTCTTTAGACGTGCCTTTGAGAAATAGCAACTGGAACATCATTGTGTCTCTATACCAACTTTTTATTGTTTTTCCTTTAAGTTCTCACTGCAAAGTAATGTTTCTTGTTTGTTTGTTGCTTTATATTTTTGTCATGTAAAGCTAGGTGAGTTGCCCCATTGCTTAAGTGTACAAACAGATAAATTTGCTTTGCCTTACCTTTAAACCTCACTTCAAAAATTGGAAACGATCCATTTAAGGTAAGGGGCTCTGCACTGACTCCATTCCTTCAGGGGCAGTGCCCTAAAACTTGCACAACTAAATCATATGATTAAATTGCCCCCCTTGCCCCTTATCATGCAGTCAAGCTCTGCAGAGCTGTAGTGAAGAGCTAATCAGTTGAATGAGATGTGCTGAAGCAGACATACATCTAAAAGCCCTTTAGGATTTACGTCTGAAATGCCTGATGTAAGGGTTTCTCTCCGGCCTGTAGAGCACAATTTGGATGACTTACATATCCGTCTGAACAACAGTGTTTGATTGGCTCCTTTTGGGAATCTTCTTCAATATCTCTTTTGTCATGATTTTCAGGGTGGTGAAGTGCAGTCTCATATTGATTTGACGGGATTTTATTAAAGAGACATCTTCCAAAACCAAGGAACCCGCAAAGGTGGACCAAAAGAACGTACTAAGAGAACCAGGTAGCAATCTGGAGCAGTTGGCAAAAAAGGGTGAGAGGAAATGGATACTCTTTTAACGGCTGGGAACACAAATAACTGATGTAAGAACAAGGTGTGACTGAAACAGTGAAATGCAGTGCAGCTGGAGGAAAACCTCAGCAGAGAAACTGAGGTAAAGTGATCGATGTACAAAGAAATGAACACGGATGAAAAAAACTACAGGTCGAAGAAGGATCTAACTAACCAAAGCCAAAAGGCTACCACTGCATGAGAATGTAAACCAACACAGAGGAGAGCAGGCCACAAGAACGAACAGAGAAACGCAACACAAATACATAAATAAACTGCCTTTTAAACACAATGGCAACCTATTTTTTAATTTAAATTCATAAACAAGCGAGAACCAAACACACAAGTACCTGCAGAGTTACTGAAATGACACAGTCGATCAGAAGATGGCCATAATTTCCTATTATAGTTGTATAATTAAAAAATGAGATGAGGAATGACCTTCCGGGAGAAGACCTTTTTCAAAAGTTTCCTAGCCTATTTTATAAGATGTCAAATTTAATTGTTACCTGGCGGTGCCTTTTTTCTTTCTTCTTTTAGCTTGGTATGCATACACACACATATCCATGCAAGAGTCTGTCTATCCTGCCACAGTGCTATGCTGTTTCCCATTAATACAGTCAATACAGGCAATTGGATTTTGTAAATTAATACATAAAACCAACAGAATGGTATCCAACTATTGCTATGGAGAGGAAAGTGGTAAATGGTCTGAACAGCGTTTATCAAGTCCAGAGGATCCATTCACACATTCACATGTTGATGGTGGCAAGCTACTGAATACAAACTATAGAAAGCACCGTATAGAAATGCCAGTGTAGCCTTTATCCTCCTAGCAAATATCTACTATCCTCTTTCTGACATCTAGACTAGTTTAAAATGTTATTGGATTTGTTTTCTTTTCAATTACATTGTGTCACCACATTAAATCCACACCTCTTTAGCACACGCACATGGTCATCAACGGCATGCATCCTTTCCAAACACGGACATCACTATTACCGTCTTCAAAAAATGTCTTTCCATCTGGAGTTTGGAGGAAAACAAAACCTTCACAGGTCAAGTTTGCTGAGTCCATGTTGATGATAATTCTTAATGGATGATTTTTTTTTTTTTTTGGTCACAATTATAGACTCGTTTTGCCTACGGTACCTACAGCAGACTCAGGTAGAAAATTCTAATGTAGTCATATTTTTTAAAAAAAGGAACAAAAACACTTCAGGTTTCTGATCAGTTTGCATTGTTAGACTCAAGAGTCCCCATTAGCATTTACCGGAGCTGTCGACTCAAATTCCTGATAAGGCGATTCATCACTGTCTTCCCCAGCAAAGTATAGGAACAGGGAGAGACAAAAGAAAGTATCTGTTTTTCTTCATGGGTGACTGCAATTCCCCTCTTGTTTCCTGCTTTAAGCCCAGTGGATTGGAAACACATTTTCACCCTCGGCTCAGACAGAAGCACACAATCGCTGCCTTTTGTGCACGCACTTATACACACAGATTCCTCTGAGATTCTCCCGAACACACTTCCCCTCTCTTCCTCGCCGACGCATACCCCCCATGCGCCAGTGGCACTTTTAAAATTTGCATAGGCACTGCTAGCGAGACAGTCAACCTTTCATCAGGGCTATATGAGGTCTTTAGGATTGTTAAGGCTCATTAGGGCTTGTTAGGATCTGATTTATATACCGCGTACATTTTGTTCCAAGCTACTACCTCATACCCAGGGTGACATTAGGTGACAGACACTGGCATTTGGGTCGTGGTCTCTTTCGCGACACACACAGCCTGTTATTGTCTGAATAGATGTCGATGGGCACGTCTTTCCCCCTTAACATCTGCGTGTGGAATGGCAGGCCCGATCTTATCCTGTGATTTGCTAATTACCATAATCAGGAATGACATCGTGAGGGTAATCACACGCGTGTGAGCAGTTCTACAGGGCTCTAACTGCTTCCAGCCAGCTGATTGGATTCGCAGCAACTTAACATCCTTTTGTCTGAAGTGACACACTCGTGGACTTTCTTCAGTCGAGTTGCGTTCAACGTGTTGTGGTGCATTGTTGAGCAGTACATTTTTAAAAAGAACATTTGTTTAATAAGGGGGAAACAGGTGGAAACAGACGTCGTCGTCATCATCAAGGCCAAGTTCATAAAATGAAAGAACCGGGACACATAGTATAGAAGTAGCAACATGACGTAATTGGAGTTTGATTTCAAGACTTACGGAAAAGGAAAATAATCAAGATGGACAAGTGTGTGCTGGCTGTAAATGATCAGATGTTATTTTCACATGCTCTATGAAATCTGCCAGACACAACCAGAAGACACCGGTTTCAGTTTAATTTGTCGTTCGTTTTAGGGTAGCGCTAAAGCGTCACATAATACAATCAAAGTGTTATTTCATTAAGGTGGCAGTATTATGTTAAAAAAAAAAAAAAAAAAGACTTAATTGAGCTTCACATTGTATTACAATGTTACTCCCTTATCAAACACTCAGCTCCTTCAGACTAGCGGCAGCAGCAATTAGCAAACACCTGGTGGAACTGAGCCTCTGCAGAGTTCTTTGTATGAGCTACTTCTCTCTGAAATACTGGTAAAAACATCCAGGTCCAACTATTAAAACACTGTTATGATGAAGTGCTGAAGGCAAAGTTTTGGAAAGAAGAAGAGCTTCTCAAAGAGAAAAAGGCCCAATTTCAAGGCGTTAAAATTGCAAATTTCACCCACCCATAATTGCACACAGTGTAACTGATTGTGATGTTCCCACGTGTCGGTTTAATTAGCTGGTTGTTGACATGATGCTCCCACTCCCATAGTTAAGCTCTGTTTTATGGTTTTGTCATACAAAACCAACATCCCTATGCCCAAAGAGGTAAAGTTTATTCTCATCAGATTAAATGACAGACTTCCCAAACACATCACTGCCATTGTTTCAGCAATGGAGCTTTTCTTGAACAGAGAACTTGACGTCCTTTTTGATGAAGAGCTCTTAACCGTCATCGTCGTTGACGCTTCGGCTCCAGCAGAGGTCAGCTGAGCAACAACGCCTGATTGTCGTTGACGTCCGCAGAAGTTTTTGAAATCCAATGTTTTTTTGCAACATAGTTTGTCACCTGGTGCGCCATGAAATGTTTTAAAATGGCACCGATTCTCTTTTTTTGTTGTTGGGAGGAATAACGATCTTTTTTAAATTCCAACGTTGACCAACATATCCAGGATGTTGATGCTTTCTAAACACTATGCTGGAAAATTGTTTGCTTCTAGATGCTGTGCAGTAAAGTTTCTAACTCTTATGTTGTGCAACTTCTATAAAAGTAAATTCGGCTTTGCTTCATTGATTGAGCTGCGATGAAAATATGAGAGAGAGAAAAGAAAAGGAGATGGTGCTTTTCAGCCCTCAAATGCCATGAACTTTGTCATCTCACTACGGCTCTAAAAACTGATCAAATGTATTTAACACTTGATATTTTAGAGCACAAACAGACCCTATTTTTTCTACTTCCTCCTCTCCTCTCTGACTTCGGGTTGCCTTCTTCTTGCATCCGAATGAGGAAAAGCAGCGACTTGACTCGGAGTTCTTCTTCTCGCTGAATGTAAATAGCTGAATAAAAGTTGACGTGGGGAAATAAATATTCATACCGACCACATAATTTGTTCCTTTCTGAATACCATATTCAGATTTGGCCCCACTTGTGCAAACTTTCCATTGAGGCAGCTGTATTTGTGAACTTTGTTAAATTCCCCTTTGGCTCTTGACAAGGACTCTGCAAGCCAAAGTTAATGCTAACTGATGTGTGTCGCATTGAAGCCCGGCCAATGCATTCAGGAGTGCTCAACTAATGGCCTTTTAAGCATAATGACCTTAGCCAAGCAGAACAGAATGTTTATAAACCTCCCATTTATCACTGGAGTTTATTCAGCCAGTCCTAATGGCAGTCTTCTAATGCCATGCTAAATGAGGTGGCTGTTCCTTAAATCTGCTGGTTAAATGGCATTCGCATCTTGGGTTAAATGAAAAGTGATGGAGAGTTTGTTTTACTCGCGTATTCAATTTGTTTTTGCTCCCCATCAGTTTGTCGGCTGGAAAGTATCTCAGGGAAAAATTAGCGCTACGAGACCAGAGAGGGACGTGTCAGAAGAGGAGAAAGGAAATTGGCGCCGCGCGCTTCCTCAAGGTGTGACAGAGTTTTAAAGCCATATTAAGAAAAAGTCGAGCATAAAGTCAAAATGTTACAAGAAAAAAAGTCATAATATTATGACTATATTCTCGTATTTTTCTTAGAATGGCTTCAAAACTCTGTAGGGTGAAAGAGACAGAATAGATGAGAAATGCACAAATATTTCCATCTCAGTATTATGTGTTTTCCAGGCACTTAGTGCATATTTATAGCATGATCAAGTACCATTGGTTGTTATAAAAGTGCCATATATCATATCTGACTTAAAAGAAATTTTTATTTTGTCTCTTTGAAAGCTCCTGCTCTTTGACACTCACAACGTGGCTCCTCTATTAACCCTTTAGCAACGTTTTTGCCAGCATTTTTCTGAGAAGTAGCTCCAACGATGAGCTCAGCAGATACGCAGCTCAACCAGATGTTTGCTAATTGCTCCTGGCTAGTTTGAAGGGGCTGATGGAGGTAGTCACAAGGGAGGTGAGACAGAAGCTTGGAAACTGCAGCTCTGAGGACGAGCTTCGCCTCAAGGGCGGGGCTAGGTCTCATCAGGCGTTTGGCAAAGCTGAACGGTTGCCATGGGAGATTAAAGGATTTCTCAAACATGCATGAAAGAATCAAGGCAACACTCCAGGTGTGATTTTGGTGAAGGGAGAGCATTATAATAATGATGTAAAGCTCAAAAAATGTCAATTTTGCATAATATTCAGTTTGGGGGTGAAAAAATTGTTGGTAACCAAACAATGTTTGGTTGTTATATAGCAAATAATGCAGCTGAGGAAAAAGACAGCAATTCTAATTGGCTGGGTGAATCATTCATTCTCTCAGTAGCTTTAAGACAGATCTTTTATCCTTGCCTTTTTTTTTTTTTCTGTTTTAGTTTCTGAAACAAGATAGACATAAACAGAACAACAGAAGCATGGATAGGGAGTTACTTTAGAAACCCCTGGGACTCCGGTCTGTAATGAGCTGTAAAAGCTCCCTGGCTGTGCAGTTTCTGCCTCCGACCCCAACTGTCTGATCGTTCCAGTCAATCTGCCGCTCTACGACTTTGTTCTCTGCGGTTGATGCGACGGGTCAGATAACGCTGAAAATAGCGGAAATTGTGTCGTTAGACAACACGATTTTTATTATTTTTTTATTTCTTTCCTGTGGAAAACTACTGTAGTAATCTTTTTTTTCTTTTTCATAATCATCAGCCGTAATTATCATGTGTTTTCCATTCTTCATGATTTGAATAACTGGAAAAGTTTAAAAAAATAACTTCTCAGTATTATGGTGCAAATTAATTTGTCATGATGCAGCACAGACGAACCGTCTCAACATGCACTGAGTACAGGGATATTATCTGACCTGTATCTGTGCTGCCAACTTCATTTCAGTTTGTTTGTTACATTTTTATGTTGTTTTCATTTGATAGGCATCAGCTGTTTACAAAGTGCTTGTAAAAATATTCACTCCCATCAATTCTTCTACCCTTTTGTTGTTTTTACGAATCAATAGACGAGCAACATAATTTAAAAAAGGAATTACAAAAAAAACAACAAAAAAAACATTTAATGTCAACATGAAAGCTGATTTCTACAAAATAGTGAGAAATGAATGCAACACCGATTCCAATAAATTTGGAACTTTGTGTAAAAAAATAAATAAAAACAGAGCACAATGATTTAGGAATCCCTTTCAATCCTTATTCAGTTGAATTTCACTACAAAGACAAGATAGCTAACGTTCAAATTAATACATTTTGATGTTTTTTACTTTTCAAATACTCACTTGTTTGGATTTTGACGCTTGTTTCAAAAAACTTGGTCTTCACCCAGTTTGGAGAACGGAGTAGAACTGCAGCGTTAGTTAAATATTTATGCAACTACTTACTTTATGTTACATATTTTGATTTACTTTATTTTGTATAAATCCATTTCCACTTTGAAATTAAAGGGGCTTTTTTGCACTTTTTATTTCTTGCCGAAAAAAGGCAATTGTTTGGGTTCATGATTGATTTGTAAAAGCAAAAAAAAAAAAAAAAAAGTTAAAACATTCAAGGGTGAATATTTTTTTGTAGGATGTTATACTTAAACTAAGTAAGATTTGAAAATGTTACTGCAGTTAAAATGGAAGCAAAGCCTCCTTCGTTGTGAGCTTATTTTGTCTAATTGTGACGTTTAGCTTCGCTTAGCGTTGGTTTTATTCATGTGTATTATTCTTCGCTAAGATAAATGACAATTACTGCAATATTTATTTGATAAATAAGAAGTACATCTGAGGAAAAGATGTGTTTGTGAAAAACTGCTTTAGACTTTTGTTTCAATGCATCACAAATCAAAACCTTGAGAGGAAACGCCAGCTTCTCCTTCTGTTTCTCCATTAGACCTTGAAACATAACGCCTGAATATTCATGCCTTCTTTTTTCTTTTTTCAAATGATTACATCATTCATGCAACACAGAAGAAATTAAATTATTCGAGATCCCAGTAAGAGGAGGACAAAGCAGTTGCATAACAATTTCATTGACAATCAGGTGATATTCTAGTTTTGGTTAAAATATAAGAATACGCACCAGAAGTTTCATTACTCTTTAAGCGAAAGGCAGTGGCTACCTTTATGAATGAATGAGTCAGTTCCTATGTATTTAAAAAAAAAAACAGAAACAAGATTATTTTCCTCTCTGGCATAACTCTGAACCAACGGGACTGACTTTAACCGGCAGCGGAAAATCTCCTCTCACTAATGCAAATGTGAAAATACAAGTAACCCCGAGCAGATTGACATTTAAAGTGTCCCACAAAAAGGGAATATTCCTATAAGCGGCTGGCGGATGGCGTAGAGATTCGAAGTTGTTTTACGGCCGAGGCATTTTAAAAGCTCACTCGAGTGCTGAAGTTTTTACTCGGTCACAGCTGCTCCGTGGTTCCCCGCGCTTCGCTGCGAGGCTCCTGGTGGCCCATTTAATGGATTCTGCCTTCGTCTTGAATTTACTCAAACACACACTCAGCTTCCAGTCCTGTGTGTTGAGCAATTTAGGCAAATTGAGCTTGCATTAGTCTTTCATCAAATGCTGCAGCGCTTCTGAGCTACCTGGATGATTTTTTATTCTTTTTAACAACAGCTAAAACTGAATATTTACAAGCTCTGTAGATCACACAGCAGCTCTTAAAGGTCAATTTGGATTTTTTATTTTATTTTTTACTACTAATTAAATATGACCACCACCAGAGTGCTGTTTGAACGGTTTACAACCCTAAAGCGACGCACATACACAGAAGGAGAACGTTGACGTCACAGCGCGTCGATTACAGAAGTGGTAATGGATGCCGCCGTTTATGGACTCATTTGAAGTTTAGAAAAAAAGAAAATGCAACTAATCGAAAAATAGCCTTTTGTGGAGTATTGACTGCAAAGTGTGTAGAGAAGTCTTTTTTGATGTGTTGTCAAAGCTCTTTCAAGAGTGGTGGGATTCTGATGTTAATGGGCTGTAAGTTCATAATATTCATGTTTATAATTTTTAGCCGTCGCTTACATCCAGATTTACTTCGTCTGAGTGCAGAAATATGACGCACGTCTCACGACACGGACATATAAGTTGCAAAAAAATGCAGCACTACTCGCACATTTTCAGCAACAAGGCAGTTCAGAGTGCTTTACATGAATTAGAAGGAAATACAAACACAAGAAAAAAACCGAAAGAAAGACAAAAATGTAAAAGTATAAAACTACATATTGGTTCCCCATGTTTAAAAAGAATAAGTTGTTTGATTCTTGTTCTGAGTTGTTAAGTATAGAAGGCTCTTTCTAAGTTTGTTCTAGATTGGTAAACTAACAGGAGTTTCTCTAGGTCTTGATCTGATATTAAAAGTATGAATATTCACCACAATTTGTAAAAGTAATAAACTAAACAATTTTCTTTATTAGACTCAAAAGGCTTTGAAAACTATTTCGTGCCGAAAATTAGACTCATGGAAGAGACATAAATTGTGTTTTTATTAGGGTGAACTGCTTGGTATTGGATTGGATAATAGCAAAATTAGGAGATTTGGGTTGCATGATTTAAATAGCTTTGCCGAGGTAGATGCTTTACATGAATTAGAACGAAACACAAACACAACAAAAACACAAAAGAAAGACCTTAATCGGTGATTTAAGATCGACTTCACGTGAAAATTGGCCGATCACCAATTTCCCAAAATTAGGGAAATTTGCACCGATAAATCGGTGCATCCATACCGAACACAAAATTTAATTTCCCAGAAAACTGGCATGGATGGACTCCATAAATATTGTATTAGGTTTGGAACAGGTAAAATACTGGAGGGAGCAATGGTCGCCATGACTCAGCACTAATACAAGCAAAGAGATAATGAAGTGCTTGGTATGTTTAAGGAAAAATGTGTCTAAATGTTTCCAACACACATTGTTGACAGTTAAACTTATATTATAATGACCAAAATATCTTAAAGTTTTGTTTGTTTGTTAATTTGGATTCCTCATTAGCCATAGTTGGCACAATGGTTACTATTCCTCATGTCCACATCATAAAACAAAAACGTTTATTACAAAAATAGTTGCACATACTTAATATAGCATTACTTTCATAAATCTCCAATTACAAACACTTTAACAAGTTTTGTGTTTAAATTGTGCCAATCAAAATTTGGCAAAAATTGCTGTTCCACATCATATTTAACACTAACGTTTGCAGTCTTTTTGTGTGTTGTGCCAATAAATATCCAATTGCTGGTGCGAATTAAAGTAAGTAGGATTTAATTACTTGAAACAACACGTTCATTGTCGGTCGATCCTCGGCCAGAAACCCGGGCAGAGCTTTGCAGCGCTGCTGGTTGGTAACGCTCACAGCTGGACCACCATGCTGGAAGAACAATGCCCCCATTTCATGCTGCCCATGATTAATTCTGTGATACTTAATCCTACTCAAATACTGCATTATGATTTTATGTTAACCTTTCTGCAGCTATTTGTATTGCCCTGATTTAATTTGAGACTGCAAATTGCCGTGTGTGTTTACTGTTGCTGTGCGTAGCCGTGCGGCTTTTGTTGCGATTGTTTACTTTTATGTGTTGCGCATCACTGAAGAGTGTGCTTGTAATTGCGAGACAGTACATTGTTAGCCTCTGGCAGGTTGGTTTTTTTTTTCTTCCCCCTCCTTCTTGGCCTCTCCGGGTGAAGGGAGGATATATCAAATGGTGGCATCAGCAGAAGCAACTTGGCTCTCTGTAAACTTGTGTTTTGGTGTGTGTTTCAAGGATGTTTACTTTCCCCCAGGCAGACAGAGCAGAGCCCCTCCAGACCCATATGGCCCAGCATATGGCTCATCCCCACCACCACACCCTCTTCCCCATCCCACTGGCCCCTAGCACACACACGCGCACGCACACACCCACACACACGGTAAATTACATAGTCATAATTTATCCGCATAGGGCAATTTGGCATGGGGAAAGCAGGTAGACAGAACGCAGTGTTCTAAACTAAATCCACTCTTAGTGGATCTGGACTTAGCGGGTACTCAGAACATCGTTCTGCTTTATCTACTTCAAAAGGGAAGAAACAATTTACTTCATCTCTTTTATTGATTGAGGTAGAGCTGTCGTTGACATCGGGCTGCTCTCTCGCTCTCTCTTTCTCTCCAATTTGATCTCTGTGCTGCCTCTCTTTTTTTTTTTTTTTTTTTTTTTTTCTTTTTTTGCAACGTGGGTATAGCCTGAGCTTCTGCAGGACTTTGATGAATCTTTGGCAGCCTTGTAGGCATAGTAACTGTTGCTAAGAAAAGTTTCTCCACACAGAATTTGAAGGGGAGGCTAAAAATGGACTTGTAGGCTCACACCCTGTTAATAACACACACGGCGAGCGGGTGAGCGTCATTTCACACTTCGGATCATTATTCTGCATGGGGGGGAAAGTGCCGTGACTGAATCATATGTGGAGCAAACCTCCTGATGGGTGTCAGAATAGATGAGTGCTAAATAGAGAGAGCCTTAGTGAATGCTGCTGGATAGGACATACTTGTTATTTATTTATTGCTTCTTCTTACAGTCATATTAGTTTCTTCAAATATTTCCTCTTTGGTCAGTCGTCACAATAAATGCTCACCTTTCTTTTACCTGTAAGCGCACATTTCATAATATTTCTCTCACATCTCAGAAAGCCTCATAAAGGTATTCTCATTTTGTCATGTAACAACCAAAAACTATTACATTGAGACTTTATGTGACAGACAAACCCAAAGGACACAAAGTTTTAAGTTTTTGTTTTCTGTTATTACAAATCGACGCCAATCGATTAATAAAATTTAATCTATTGGTTAATCTCACTTTCTAGCACAGTGATTAAGCACGATGCTTACCTTTATAAGCTTCAAAAGTAAATGCACATTTAAAAACAAAACGTTTATAAAAAAATCTTTCATTGTCTCAGACCAGGCATCTCAGTTTTCCAGGTATTTTATATTCAGGAAGGTTTTAAAGTAGTTGCTTCAAACGTAGAAATGTTAAGTGTGGACTGGTTGAACTGGTTGTGCATTGGTGGAAGGATAATTCACTGTCGCAATAAGTGGGGTACGTACCACCAAGGTTTTATCCAGTCGTTCCATGTGGTGTTTTTTTGTTGGTAGTAGTGGTCTTTATTTAACCACTACTGGCACACACAGTGGTTAACCACTAGAAGGGATAAACATGCGGCAAAGCAACCAAAGACGGGATTTGAACTGCATCTAGGTCTTCAGCCTCTGTATACGGGGCGTACGCTTGAACCTGGATGTTTTTAAAGCAATTTTTTTTGTTGAGAGCACCACTTTGACTCTCTTCGCTCATGTTTTCACTTTCTTTTTTCTCATTCCTTAAGCTTTTAGGTCAAAATAGGTAACGCAATTAATCTTCATACTGTAAACATAAAGGTGTCAACCAAATTTTTCGCCCAATGTGCTAACACGATGTTTCGCTAGCCTTTGCTGTAATTGAATTTGAAAGTCTTTTAAACTTTTTTAGGTGGTACTCTAAACAGATTTGAGGTCCTTCTGTTCCATTCAAGGCTTTCACAGATTAGGATTGCTTTAAAGATTTTCTGAAACAGAGTTAGTCATAACTTAAGAGCAACAACTCCACATTACTCCATTCTGATCAGGCAGGTGACTGACTGCCTGGTGTCTTACCAGCATCACAGTGCAGGTAGGCAAAGCTCTGGCTTGCCTTTGTTTACCCTGTTATCCTATAGATTTGTTTCAGGATGTAAGTACAATAAACAATGTTCACCCAAGGGCAACCTGTTGCACTGCCTTTTTCTGCTGACCAACACTCTTATGTTGTCTGTGTAATAAATATTGATTGTAACAGTCAACCAAGCAGCTGGATTTAAATGCACAAGCCAGACAGAATCCAAAGTCACAGGGCTTGTTTAATCAGCAAAGGTCAGCAAACGGGACGCCATTCAAACAGGCAGAGGTGTCCAAATCACGGAGCAGCGGCAGTAAGAGTACAAAGGGATCAAAAGAATGTAAGGCACTCGCTATTGAAGAGAAAGAATGGGAACATAGTAAGCGTGCAAACTCATAGGTCTGGGAATAGGTATGTTGAATAAGGCAGGGTGGGAAGTGCTGGCAGCAGAGGTGAGCCAGACATGTGAGAGCGATGGGTAGCCATGGCAAAACTTTGCAGGTCGGTTTGTGTCACCAATTGAATTTCTTACCCTCAGTCGGGCCTTTAAAACGGATATCAAACTCATAAATATGTCGGTGCCAGTAGTTTAAAAGGTGTGTATGATCTAAAATCAACTTAGCTGTACATCATGTCATAATGTCATTCCTTCAACAAAAACATACCTCAAGTGTTGCTTTGATTCTTTCATAGTTGTTTGAGAAACAAACAACTATGAAAGTTGGGTAAGGGCAGAACACCCCCCCCCCCCCCCGCACCTTCCATACTCAGCTCCTCCAGACTAGCAGCAGCAGCTATTAGCAAACACCAGGTGGAACTGTGAGTCTACTGAGCTCATCATATAACCTGCTTCTCAGGCCAACCGTCCTAACAACAGTTGTAAACAGCGTAATGGAGAAGCATTGTTGTGATGACGTGCTGAAGGGGGCGTGTTGGAAAAGAGCGGAGGGTTCTTGAAGAGACAGAGGCTAATTTTAGGGCATCATCTTGCAAAGTCAAATTTCTTTTAACTTATTTTTGATACATAGACCATTTTTATAACAAAAGGTAACAGTTACTTGTTTGAGCTTTAAAGTGACTGGAAAATATAAAATACCCCCCTTTTATAAGAGGATTTAATGTTGTTTAATGTCATTAGTTTTAAGCTTAGAATGAAGTTATATTTATGTTACACAGCTGAGATTCTCACTATCTGAGTTGAGGATCTCTACAGGCCCTCCAGGGCTACCATGGACCCCTTGGCCTCTTCTCAGACTGACGTCCTCCTTGCTTAGCCTGTTGGTGTAAGACCAGAAATAAGTTTCGTGAAATGAGGTGGACAAAAATCAATAAAGGAAAATTGTGTTTCTGTCTTTTATTAAGTTGCAGAAGACTGCAGGTTTGTCAAGAGTTCGAGCATCTGCAGATGTGAAACCCTGAACAACAGTTTCAGGGCATTTCGTTTGTTTACAATTAACACCCCTCATATCCAGCCAGCTGCGTGCCCCACATCCCGAGTGTGCAAGTCAGCAGACAACTGTGAATAAAAATAACTGAAGCTGGGGTTAAGTGATTGTCTTCAGTCAAAGGGTTGTGGGTTCAATTCCGGCTTCTCTCTGCCAGATGTTGATGTGTCCCTGCAAGCTACTGAATCCTAAATTGCTGACCGATTGATCAATCAGTCGGGTTTATTTTCATAGCACGTCTCAACAAAAAGGCAGTTCCAAGTGTTTCACATCATAAAAACACAAAAATACAAAGACATATAAAACACCTGACAGTCAACAATTGAACTGTGTATGAATGTGTGCGTTTGTGATTACGAATGGGTGAGTGTGGCTGTAGTGTGGTCAGTATGATTGGAAATCACTTCAGTCCATGGACAATTTAAAAAGCAAGAAGAACAGGGGCCTGCTGAATGTAGATGCACTGCACACTTTCCAAATTTTAATTTGTGACAAAAAGGTGTAAAAATTACATACCATTTATCTTCACTGTGGTTATGTGCTACTTTGGGTTGGTTTATCATAATAACACAAATGAAATACATTGACATCTGTGACTGTGTGATGGGAAAAAATTTGAAAAGGTTTACAGGATATGCATGTTTTTGCAAGACACTCACATATATTCTCAATTTGAAGATTTAAATCAAATCTCAAATCTTCAACAAACACCTGCTTATGTCCTCAACAGTGGACGTAATAACTGTCACAGACATACATCCATGTTGACATCATGTGATTTTACAATGAATAATGAATCTGAGTATTATCAGCTGAGTCTTAGTGATACTAATAATCCTGAGCTTACTTTGTATGCTCCGTTTCTCACCAGTCTGATGCTTCATTGTCGATTCATTGCTGATTGTTACTGTGCGATACTAGTTGTGTTTGCCGCCACACGCTGTTGCGACTGATTATTCTGTGGTCTCCTTCCACCGTCACAGCTTCCTTCCAATTTTTAATTTTTTATTTTTATCATACTTGGCAGCATCATGTGCCTTTCCAATCATGTCTCTTTTTCACGTCTCATTAATTGCTTTCTGTTTTCTGTTCCGGGTACCCCTGTGGGATCAGTGATGCAGTCCGCAGCTTCACTCTGAGGCTTTGGCATCTTTTGGGTGAGGCGGCCGCTTCCAACCGAGGGCCCATTTGTTAATGTGAAGGATTGGTTTTCTCCCTGATTGCTCAGTAACAGCTCATGACTGTCTCTGGAACCAGAAAACTTATTCTTAAGAAGCTGCCACTTTACAAATCTAAGTTAAGGCTTTGAAGTGTGAAGATTAAAAAAAAAAAAAAAATGTATATTTATATTTTATGTAAAAACAAACTACAAATACAGCATAAAATATCAAAATGAAATGATATATCTATATCTAATTTGCCCCTTGCCCTCCTGGATCATGGATCATGGTTGGGGAATTTTACCTGTTTTACCTTTCTCGATAATCAGTGCGACAATCTAAAGAAGAGCTCTTTTTGACTAAAACTGAGCCTGTTTTAGGAAATGTTTACATGTTTGTCTTTAGTGGGTAAAATGCTCTGTGCTAGTCGTGTTTGAACTCAGCACCACCTTCGGTACTATCGACCGCTCAAGTTTGTTCAATAGGTCAAAGGTTCTGGCTGGTTTTCTTCCTTTTCGTCTGATTGGACATTCTTGAGTCAAGACTTCTCATTGGACTGCACTAGTTTGTGGGGTTCCGCAAGGGCGAGTTCTCGGGCCATTATTATTTTCTTTTTACCTTCTTCCATTAGTTGTCATTTTCCTGTTTTTTCCTGTTTGTTTTTGTTAGGTTTTTTTTGTTTTTTTTAGGTCATATCCCATTTGCATATCACATCCAATTGTGATATACATCTATTAAACAGCACAATGCATCTAATGTTAATCTGAATCAGTGACTGGCTCTTCAACAATATTCTAGTTTTAGACCCAGATAAGACAGAAACCCGTGTATCAGATCCTCGTCACCTGATTTCGAAAATCAATCAAACTGTTGTTTCTTTTGGAAATCAAATCTTATAAAACACAAGAATGCTAGTTAGGCTTTGAATCATTCACTCAGAGATATTTTTCATTCCCATTCTTCAATTTAAGAAACATTTTTTAAGTACAAGACGTGGCTTTCCGAGCAGATCGTCAACATTACTCATGCATTTGTGTCGTTGTGCTTAGATTACTGTATTGCTCTTTTTACTGGTCTGGACAGATAATCAATTAAATGTTAAGTCATGACTCTGGCTGAAGCGCTCCAAAATGTTAACGTTACCGCCAGTCAGAGGAAACTTGTTTTGCAATTGAAAGATTACTTCTAACCAGGACTACAGCAGGACTGCAGCGCATTCTGGGCTCAACTTTATCTTTTTGATGTGCAGATCAAGCCCTGTCACCATCAGAGCAGCTAGATGTATTTAATGACCTAATGACAGCTGTCAGCTGACATTCCTAACATGTTTGTAGCTTGAAATTTGCAAACTTGGCAGTTTTTAATAAAAGCAGAAGAGAATTGCTGGACTCAGTACCACCAATGGAGACAAACTCTTCACTGTAGCGATGAGCAGGGGTGCATATAGGGGGGGGGGGGGAGTTAAGACCATTAACAAGTTATGACTCCTGAGTGAAATTAAAGCTGTGATACGTAATTCTTTTATAAAAATATATATTTTTACATATTTGTCAAAACTTTCATAATGTTGTGTCAGTATGGCGTGAGAGCTAATCTGTGAAAAATCTATTTCCTCTGCTTTCTCCCAGTGCTATCTAGAAACAACTAATGAGAGACAGGAGAGTTTCAGTGCTGACAATCACAATCTCATGTGGTGCTGCTCATCCTCCCTCCCCTTGCTTTGTTCTATGCTGTAGCTAGCAATAACGATAAAATGTTTCTCCACCATTAGCACTTTTAGTAGAGAGTGAATGAGGTTGATTGACAGCACTAAGACTTGATTGTGATTGGTTGTTTTTGGCCATAACGTTGCGTTACTTTAACCAGTAATAGCAGCTCAGGGAGAAGGAGATTGATTGTTTTCACAGATTATCTGTCTTGTAACAAACTGTCACAACATGGTGACATGGTGGAGAAAACATATTTTTTATGAAACTTATTTACTGCAGCTTGAATAAAATGTGACTCCATGGCATTTTTTGAGAAGTCTAGATTGCTTCATGTATGTGTTGCATGTTGCCTATGACTGTTGCTCATGGGGAGAGACATTTCAGTCATCTAAAACTAATAGAAAATATTTAAGCAGCCCACTTGCATACTGTATGTGGACTGTTGGATGTAAAATTCATGAGCAGTAAATATTGTACTAGTTTATTAGTATTGGACCAAAGAAAGCAAGACTGTTGCAATCCTTTAAAATTGTGACGCTTTTGATGGGTCAGATAGACTCAAAAAGGTGTAACAGCAGCTGCATGGGGGGGCCCAATCTAAATTTTTGTTATGGGGCCCAAGATTCTTGGTGGCGCCCCTGCCGGTGAATATTGTTTTTCGCCATCTTTTGGCTCAGTTGTTGTATATCCTGCTCTCCTGAAACATTGCACACACTGTGTTACCCAAGGTGGATTAAAAAACATTCCCCATCACCAGCATGCTGTGTAATTTGACTGCTATTGGGTTTTAGTATTGATATTTGGAGCAGGGAGTGTTGCCCTGCTGCACTGCTCAGCCTCAAGTGCACTGACTCGATTAATCATCGGGGGGGAAAAAAACAGGCTGTGCGTGAACGTAAGACCGGAGAGCATGCAAGTATTTGTTGCTCCATACGCATTGGTCTAATTCAAACCAACCGAAGTTGGTTTGAATTAGACCCTCCTCTAACGATGCAGGGTCACAAAAACAGTGGCTACAAAAGGATGATGTTTACTTATTTATAGCACTTCCAAATTCTGTAGAGCCACTAAGGTGTCAGTCAACACGCAGGGCTAATATCATTGGCAGTATGTCCTTTTCTGAAAATGTCCTGAAGGGCTGCTGACCACCTGTTTTCCTTTTGCCATAAAGTTAGATTGAGCTCCTTTTAGAGCCAAAACTGGCTTCTTTAGGACTGGCTGAGCACGATTAGGATGCATGCACCCATGCACGACAGAGAGAAAGCGCGCCACAGTGCCAGCCAGTTTGTGTAAGTCCGGCCAAACGGAATGTGTTTTGCACTTTAGACCGTTCTGATTACGAAGCAACAAGCCCTGCGTTTCCTTACAGCGAGACCTGTTCCTGCTTCCTTCGCTCTCAGAGAATGACACTGCAGAAACACAAAATCTCCCCAAGTATTTCCCATCTCGCTTCAAGTGCAGATATCTCAGCATGTCGGAACAAGACAAAAATAACTTACAAGTAACTAAGTAAACAATTTTTTAATATCGATGAAAAATTACAGTTTCCCCTGGCTGCTTATTTCACTCATTACATGGGAAAATGTGTTTTCATAAGTGACATGCCAAAGGAACTAGTACTTTTTATCAATAATAAGGAATTATTGACATGTTTAACCTTTGGTTAATAAATCTAAAACAGTTTTCAATCCCACTGTTGTTGTTTCTACCCGTGACTTTATCATATCCCTTGACAATTGTATCAAATAATCACTGAATGTAGCGCATAAAGTGAAGTATACATTCTGTTTCTAAAGAAGGCGTCTGGCAGTAAAGATGACAATACATTTCTGAGAAGAGAGCAACAAGGTGCTGGATCAGAAGAATGAAGGACACGTCAGTCAAAGCAACATGGCGGCATTAAAGAAGCAATATACGGAGGATTTGTGATGGAGCCTTTTTCTCGGGAGGATAAAAATGTGTCATATTGTTTAGATTTGTAAAAATGAGGAGTATCCTGTTGTTGACTGTTAATATGCATACAGATATCGGCCTATTCACCAGCACATTCAGGATTGTTAGTTGTTTATGTTTGGCATTATTGTAGTTGTGGATGTCTTTGCAGCTACTGGATTGACACTTTTTATCTGGAAATGTTCACTCTCGCACGACAATGAAAATACGGACCGCTTTGAGTCGTGGTTTTATCCCTTAAGAGCAATTAAAGTACTGGTAGTTTTCAGATTTATAATTCATAATACAATTTGAGTTCCTGATACTGGATCGTAAGATTGTGCAATTTAGTTTGACAGCTATTCGAGGTGACTGGAAGCTGTTGGAAGTTCTGCCATTCTCATGCATATGCTGTATGGACAATTTGCACCTTTTGGAGAGCTTCTTGTAAGTTCCCGACATGAAGTTCCCTTTAGAAATGAATAATAACCACATGCCTGGGTGTTCCAGGGGTGCTTTATGCAAAGTGAACAGAACATTCTGACACTATAGAACTAGAAGAAGCCGTCAAGGGGTAAGAGGAATATCACAAAAGTCCTGAACTCACGCAATTGTTCGGTGTAATCAAAAGAAAAGAAGGCAAAAGTGAGGAGCGCCAGATTATGTAGCAAAGCTCCCTGGCATTTCAAACAGTGGAGTATGACTGACGGCTGCTTTGGTTAAGGTGGCGGTTCAGCAGTTTATCAGTAAAGGGAGCAAGACAAACTAAAACTAATAAGAAAACAGTTGTTAGTTTCATTAAAAATTTATGAGGATTCGTTGCAAAATAGAGCGAGACAAAACAAAGAATCAGATGGTCTTCTTTGTTTTTTGTTTTGAAACTAAATTAGAAAAACAATTCCAAAAGTATGTCTTAAATTTTTTAGTCTGAGGATTTTTGTTGGCTCTAGTGGCCCATATGTTTTTGAAGGTAAGCTGACAGGAAGGAGGGGACGGGAGTCGAACCCGCGATGGCTGCGTGGGTTGTGCTAAACCACTACGCCACCACATCATGCCCTTTTTATTAAAATTGAAAAAATATTTTTCACCTTATAGTGGTGAAAAAAAGGTAATCGGTGAAGATAATAGTGAAATAATCTTCTGTGGATTCTTCTTCTTTGGCAACTTCTGTAATTTCTAGTATCGCTGCATGTTAAAATAAAAAAAAAATAAACATACTTGTATTAGATGAAACAAAAAAATGAAACACTGCATTTTTTATTATTTTGATTTTACGTTTTGTTTTTTGTTTAGGGAAAAAAAGAAACAAACATTTTTTAAAATTTTATTTATGTATTTTTTTCCAATTTTGTTTTGAAACTGAAAAACTAAATAATGAACCATAAAGATTACAATTCTATTCCACCCTACCTATAACTACTAAAGTAAGAAATGAACAAACATTTCTTTAACTTAAAATCAGACGGTGCTTCACTGATGTGCTAAATATATATATATTTTTCTTATCTTAGCTGTTATGCTTACGATGATAAAAGAACAAACGCTGCAGTCTTTATTGGTGGTGGCAGTAAAACAAACAACACTCTTGCCCCACTACCCCTTTTGCCAAACACTGAAATTCCCCTGGACCTTTGGCCGTAACATTTGCGGCACGATCACAGAACTACTTCCTCTGCACTTTATCACAGGATTGGAGAAGCAAGACGAGTCAAACAAGACAGAGAGAGCCAGATCGTTCCTGAGAACAAACAAGACCAAGAATCAATTAGGCAATAGAGTTTAATGGTACTTCAGCTTGCCCTTAAATTCCCTGCGGGAAAAAAACTAATCTCAGCAGCATGACGTCTGGTCAGCCTAGATATGATGTATTACAGAGCCAAGTACAGACATACGGACTGATGTCTTCTTTGCTGGTCCCTGATACAGACGGTGTCACAAGAAGCCTAAATGACAAGGACATCTCGGAGGAGCGAACTTGAAAGGAAACGTCTCACTGACCTTGATGGCTGACAGGATCGATTGTTGCAGACTTATTAGGACAAATTTTGTCTCAGACAACTTAATTCCACCCTCTGCTTCCCCAGAAGTTTGTTCAGTTTCATAATGTTCCTAACCTTTGAGTTAGCATAATGTAGATATAAAGCTTTTAAAAGGCCAACATCAAATCAGAGCCCTCACTGCATGAGAAATTCACAAAATTATCAAGTTAGTGAATACTTGTCAGAGGAAATGTAATGCATTTGAAATGAATTGATCAAGGATCAAAGAGCATTCAAAGCTAAAAAAAAAAAAAAAAAAAAAAAAAAAGATCATTCCTTTTTTTTTGACAGGACACAAAATGTTTTAAAAAAAAATTTCATGAAAATTGATTTTTAAT
>CAEGAD010044446.1:0-44313 GCA_903067055.1 Poeciliopsis paucimaculata
ATTTTTATATTTAATAATACAATAATAAAAATTAAAAAAAAATATTATATATTAAAAAAAAAAAAAAAAAAAAAAAAAAAAAAAAAAGACTCATAGGACAATATAAGATTAAAATTTTTTTAATTAAAATAAAGAGAAATAAATATATACAAATAAAAGAAAAATCATAAATAATGTATTTTTTAAAACAGTAAATTGTATAATATGCTTAAATGTAAAAGTTGTTAGAACTAAGCTGAAAAAATAAACTGGATGTTCAATTAAATTATAAAACTTGAGAAAATGGTTTAAATTAATCCAAACATGCTCTTACTCTGTGGCAGCTATTCCTACCAAATAGAATATTTGGTAGTAACTAAGCAATCACTTGATTGCTTAGTTAATCACTTGAAGAAGAAAAAAGGTGGCCAAAACATTGACAGTACAACCTATATGACCCGCAGAAGCAGAATGTAAATGTTTTACTATAAAACTGTGTTTTCTGAAGAGTTTGCTGAGTGCTATTCTGCTTCTGGTGTGCTATGTGTGTTATCATGAACCGTCAGGCTCAACACTAAATAGCTCTCTCAAAGAGTTTGGATAATTGTATGGCTATGGTTACTCCAGACGCCCCCAAATATCAGCTGCTAAGAAAACAGATCAAAGGACAAATTAAACAGAGTGACTTTCTGGAGTTACTGCTGGAATTACTTGCCAAGTAAATGAAGTAAGTTTCAGCTGCCCTAGAGCTGCTTAAATGGGCTGTGCCATGTTTTGAATATAACAGGAGGGTTATCATTTCATTAGAAAGACTTGCTTTCTGTGTATTTATTGAGGGTATATTTATCCATTTATTTATTCTTTTCAATCTTAATTTGATAAATATTATTATTTTACTAATACATTTGTATTTTTTTTTTTACCGCTCCTCATTTTGTTGCATATTCTTTACACTCCCTCTCTCATCTTCCAAGGCTTGATAAGACTTGAATTTCTTTCTGTTTCAGTTTGAGGAATCATATTTTGCTTCATCTTAGATTCTTGCTGTACAGTTCATATTGTATTGAGTTATCAGCCATTCATGTTATTTTGTAAATTACCAAACACTTTTTTGCCAATCCTCTGTCGGTGTGTAGTTTACAGGGTCCCAGAAAAAGAGCATATGTGAGAGAACGACACACAACTAAAATGTGTGTGTCTGTGTGCCTGGAACCAGAAGCCACAGGATGTGGGTCAGCAGCAGACCACCTTGAAACCTCTGACATCATTTAAGTGGCCCCTGAAAATCAGTACACACAAATGCAGGAACACAAACCAACACACCTACACTGGGTTTTTTTCCCCCCTATTTTTATCATGTGCCAAATAAAGTGACTGTGCCATGTGTTAAACACATGGTGGATCTCTGTCCCAGTAAATAAGCTGACTTGAAAACCTGAAATGTCATACATCAGCCATGAATAATTAAAAACAAGTTTGCTCCATCCGCAGAAGCATTTTTTTTTTTTCTTTTAAACTGAGGTGAAACAGAGTGTTGTTGTCTGATGGCTATTCACCAATAGGCATTTGGCACAAGAAGGGACCAGAGTAACCAGAAATGAAAGGGCTGCACTTGAAAAATGAACAACAGATGGTACTTCACACCTCCAGTCGCAGCAAAGGACCATTTACAAGCTCACCACAGACTGGTGCAAGTGAAGCTTGATCAAACACAGAATGTGGAATATATGCAAAGTCAAAGACTAGATGCAATAGGCTGTGCTTCCTTAGATGACAGTTTCCCCTCTGACTGCATGAAGCATATTAGCTGTGAATTGGCACTATGGAAATAAACTAAACTGAACTATATGATTAAGTCTATATTACACAGGCTAAATTAACTGTAATAAATGTCATTTATTTCTTCTTCTTTCTAAACAAACACCTTCCTTTTCACTAAGTTTTTCTATCAATGGAGGGCCAAAAGCACCACAATTAAACAAACTAACAAAAAAAGATTATTATACTGAATGGGCTAATAACCTGTACCGTGTGTACCCTGCCTCTTGCTGCTAGGGAAAGGAACAAATCCCAAACAGCCTTCCAAAAATAAACTGGATGGCTGGATTATTCATTTGAATTATCTCAACAACTGGCAGCAGTAAAAGAGGCCTGGGGAGGTAAAAAAAACCAAAAAAAATAAGAAAATGTTTAGCATATTTTAAATGAAATTTGCAATCACAAAATTTGGTAACAATGTATAAAAACTAGCTACAAACTACAGAGCTTAAATATTAGTGCTACCGGTAATCCACATAGTTATAACGAAGAGGTTGTTAATGCAATAAGAATGAGGATATATTTCTAACATTACTACTCTTTACATAGAGGAATGTAAACAGGCTCCTTTGGTTTTGCTTTCTCTGAACTCTTCTGTTCTTTTTATGCCATCTCCTTCCCTAGCAATGAAATCCAAACCACAAGCTCTAAAGAGAAGCAGTGAAGAAATATACACCTATTATGGGTCATTAGGATCCTAATTTTCTTCATGAAGTTGGTTTCCTTAAATTAACGTTGGAGTGCCAAATGTAATGATCCTCCTGTTTCTGTCATCAGGGGCAGAGAGAACGAATCTGGAAAGGTGCAAAATGCTAAATGTGCCTGTCACTGTGTTAAGGCAAGGTTGTCCAGTGCATCACTTTGTGGTTGGGAGCAGCAGACTGAAAACTCTGTACTGCGTCCAGCCTCTAAACAGGCACCCTGCTGAGCCTTGAACATCCCCCGC
This sequence comes from Poeciliopsis paucimaculata, assembly GCA_903067055.1. Taxonomy (NCBI): domain Eukaryota; kingdom Metazoa; phylum Chordata; class Actinopteri; order Cyprinodontiformes; family Poeciliidae; genus Poeciliopsis; species Poeciliopsis paucimaculata. The sequence continues at coordinate 2,744 of CAEGAD010044446.1, forward strand.
ACTCACACACCAAAGCAAGGCAGAGTCAAACAGACACAGCATTTGAACCCCACTGACATTGTTGATTCATGCATGGCAGTGAAGCCCTGCAGCCCTTAGGTGAGGGAAACTCTCTCACCCTTGACTGGCCTCTTGGAAACATGGGCATGGCTGAATACTTAGGCCAAAACCACACAGAGGAACTGCAGAAAGAAATAGCCAGCTTTCATTCATAAACATCATCTCATGATCAGCTCTTTGTCAATTGAGGGCTTTTATGACAATTCATGCCTAATTGGTGTCAGACAGTGTGGTTTTAAATGCTAAGCTATAATACTTTAAATGCAACCCATATGCATAAACCAAACTGGAAATGAGATTAAAAAAATCAAGAACTAGAACTGTCAAAAGAGAAATTAATAAAATGCATCCCGCCCAAGTGGAACTCACTGGCTTGGGTCATACAAACATTTTTACCTCAATAATAAATGTAATCAGGTGGTAAATTTTGGTTGAATAAGTGTATTGTTTCAAAGTGTTTGTTTTCTTTCATATTACAGTATCAGTGCTATTGAATTATGTTGGTTCAGTATGTTAGTATGTTATGCTATGTACTGAACTTGGATGTGAACTGTACGTGTTTTACCTCCGGGAGATAGTTTCATCAGAAAATAGGTAAATATAAACATCACTTGTTGAAATATGTCAGTACATTCTCATTTATATGATAAGCAGTCAGTATTTTAATAAGATGGTGTATTTCTGAAAGGGATGGTTCAGGGAACCTCTATGTGCGGTGCAGGTTGGCCATTTCCTGCATGTGACAATCAGATGTCTGATCATCAGTGTGCTCCAGTGTTAAGAGTGAACTAAGACATTACTGTGCAATGTAAATGTTGATAAAATAAGTCATATCACAATTTCATGCGCTTTAAATAAGTGTGGTGTAATGCAGCTCTCTGTATTTTGTTTGTGCAGCCAGAGGCCACTGCCATATTTCTTTTCTGGTCTTTTACAAATTGTATTTTCTTTTTTTGTGCATTTCCTCTGTTATTTTAGAGATTGCCACATTTCATCAAATGTTCTGATTTTTGAACAAAAGTAAGAAGCAAGACAGCTTTGTCTATTAATCTGTCTCAACTGAAAATAAAATCTACTGCACATTAAGAACCCCAGTTATTGTGTCCTGTGAGGCTAAGTATAAATAAACATAATTTATTTATCTTCGTCAACAATAAACCACACACCAGCACTGGTCATGCATATAAATATAAAGGCATTGGCCACTGGGTTTAGTCATTTTTATCCACATACTACTGGTCACAGACCATGTTCTGGTGCGTAATGTGTCAAACATGAGAATTTCCTAAAAAGGAAAGGCTTCTAGAAAAACTAATAAAAAGGGAATCTTTCTGTTCCATTCAAATAATATTTGGTAAAGTATTGAAAAAACAAGTCAGTTATTTTTTTTACTTGATTGTACTTTCCTGTAAAATATTTTTCGCTATTTTGAGTATGAATGATGCTGCATTGCTACATTTTAGCATGTACATCTTAATGGAAACAACAAGGTATGTACAGTTAGTGATGTTTCTCTGAACATTGTTCATGTGCTGCTACTGAATTTCTTACTGAAGTGCACTGGGCTGCCATTTGTGACTTCTGGCCCCGCAAAGCCTGGCCTTGAAAAGAAAAGCTGCTCTGTAATTTAGCAATGTGGCTAGCTATGCTAGCTTGTGGTCAGCGGTTTGTTTCAGCCTTTAAGAACAGCCTCACTAAAAGTGAACAGCTAATTATAGAAAAGCAAAGTTGAACACTGCATGAACAAGAACTTACAGTAAAACAAAGACTTGGATAAAGAAATAGAAATCATTTTTCTCAGGATGATAATAGCTTCTAATTTTGGACTTGTCAGGAAATGTAGATTGAGACCATGGATAGAGTATACATTCATTACAGAAGGAAGAAAACAAAAATCCAAACAAACTAAACCATTAACTTCGTAAATATTACAGTTTGCAAACTCACACTCAGATTATATAAGTATGCAAAGAAATACATGCTTGAACAGACTGAGGTAGTCAGGGGTGATCCAGGAAACTTCAGAAAGACAGTGGTTTTGAAATCCTGTGGTTGTGTGTAATAGGACTGCATGTAGTGATTAGAGGCACAAGCGTTCCAGCTGGCAGTACCACACACTTGAAGCACCCAGAGGCACTGCTCTGCTCTGTACATTTTAGACAAGTCCACAGCACCGCGCTTAGTAAAAACATCTGTTCGCTCATATATATGTCCAAGAAAATATCCATACATGGAAGGGGCAGGTGCAAGAGGAAAAAAAAATGCAAGAAGAAGTTAGGAAAAACTAAACAAATCATGAGAATATGAATGAAATATCTTACAGATATTTTTGGAAACTTGTGGTCATACTGCCAAAACTTTGTCTGGTGCGGGAGAGAGGTGCTGATGAACAAAGAATGCATGCAAGGGGATTTAAGCAAGAAAGCATAGCAATAAATGATTGTATGTTTTTAAGACCTTGATAACTTTGGATTGTTCTGTATACTTTACCCAAACATCTGATTAGTTCACTTTCTCCAGTCTACAATGATGTGGCTCAGGTGCAGCTGTGTTCATGGAAATATATATGCTTCCAATAAAAATGGTGTTTATGATGATGACACTGGACAAAAGGCAATGTCATCATACATTGGTGACAGTATGATGTTTTTATGACTTTTGTTTGAACTGCCTTTTTGTTGAAATGTGTTATATGTAAAGAAACTTGACTTGAACCTGTGCTGTAAAACTCACATGTTGAACAGCTACATAGTCAATGATGAATATTAGCAATGGCTGGCATACACTGAAAGGAAAGCCTTCAAGCACCTGGAAAAATTAGACACTTTTGTTAAGACACAATGCTTAGCAAAAGTGTTTTTCAGAGAAGAGGGCAGCGGTCTGATACTGAGGTGAAATATTTGGTAGAGAAGAGAATTGCTTCACGACAGGGAACAACCACTGTTCAGTTAAAAATGTTTTTGAAAAGCTGGCAGTATAAAATTTTGAATTTGAATGTTTTGATGTGAAATGTGGCTTAGAGTAAAGCAGAACGGCTTGAAAAGTTATCAACCCCCCTTGAACTTTGTCACATTTTGTCTGTGACAAATTTCAGTTTTTCTGTGATGGACGAAGCGGCTTATGCCAAAGACTATATCAACCTCTCACTGAGAAAGCGTCTAAAAAAACTTAAAGAAATGCAGTTACTCAGAATAGAATGCAGTGGTTTAAACAACATGGGCTGTGCACTGTTGCTCTATCTGCCCCACTGTATATTTAAGGCTTCTATATACGTTTTCATTGCCGGGAGATGAGGAGGGCAGTCGTGGTAAACGTGTTCAAGAATAAAATCAAAGTTTCTTGAGCAAAGCATGTCACTGACCACCGGAAAACATGTTTCTATTCTAACATCTCCATCATAGTAACAAGCAATTTCTGTGGGTAATGTGCTGTGTTTTCCATCTCGGACTCAGTTCATGGGTACGTATAACTATTTTAGTTGAACAAAGGGGTGAGGAAGAATATTCTTCTCACTTCTTTGAGTATGCCAACTATTTCCTTTGGTTATAGTGTTGTGTAGTTATTGTGCTCCCTTAAGTTTTGTTTGATATTGTGAAATGAATGTTATTTTATAATAAGTGAGAAGTTATGCACCATCTACATATTCAAAATAAGCAGTACAATAAAAAAGTTCAGAAAATTTCTGTTTTACTTATGTAAAAATAAGACATATTTGATCAACCAAGCAGATGTATTTTATCCTATATTTAGCCAATTCAACAGACAGAAACCATGCTGCTGATGGTGCTGCATTGCTCCAACATCCTGCTGGAAAATGCTGAATGGTTTCGAACTCCCAAGAAATGAAAGAACATTTCTAATTACGCTACCAACACAGGAACAAGGAGATATGAGGAAGGGCAAAGCAGATCTGTAATGAGAGGATTCAGATTTAGATTACAGGTTTTAAACAGGACAGAGCTGACTGATGTAAGATACAAATTTCAAGGCAACAAAATTTCTCACAAAAACTCTGCTGTGGGTTTGATTGCTTAAAATCATAAAAAAAATAAATAGCCAAGACTACTTTTATAATCAGTGAACACCAGCAAATCTCAATGAATACAGTTGATACAGATAATTAAAAAATAAATTAAATATGATTAATTCATATCTTCAGAATTAATCATATTTAATTTATTTTTTAATAAATTAATTTCAAAACTTTATGAAGTTTTGAAATGCTCCATTGAAAAGTTCTTAGTAAATAAAAAAGTTCTTCCTCCTTTGCAGGGCCTTTTTTTGCTGTAATTTTCTACGCTGCTCATTTCTCTGTAACCTGGTATATGGAGTGGAAACATGGCTATTGCAGCCCAAGAATACTACCCTGGTTCTTCGAAAAAGTTCCAGTAGAAGCAACATCGTGTTAAACTTGAAAGATTAAATTTAACAACATAAACACTGAGTTTTCTTTCTAAACGTAAAAATATAGCACTGCATAGCCCTGATTTCCATAACCTTTCTACAAATAGCCAGTTTTCTGAAAAGTCAATTACAAAACAAGTTCTCCTTTTTACCATATCTTCAGAACACGTAACTCTATGCAGATATAGTAAACATAATGCATCCAAGCACTTATGCAGTCACAAACCATTGCCTAACAACTTGCCAGGCATTTCTCCTGGGAAGTAGCTACCATTACTCAGCAAGCCTTGAACAGCAGTGGCACATTTAGAGAACTTGTGGATTGCTAATTTTCTTTCCGTTTGCCGTCTTTTCATGTGGCGAGAATAAATACACTAATGAAAGATAATTGGCGTGTGTTGTTTGGGTGTTTTGCATGTCTCGCTGGAGATGAAAACGATGCCCTGCCAGGCCTGCAGGCTAATTGGTAAAGCTAACTGCTTCTGTTATACAATGAGTGGCAATGTAGGACAAAATGATGAATAGAGGAAATAATTGTCTCTATCAAAATGATCCGTCATCAATTTTTGCTCATGTATTTTTAAACTCAGTGGTTCCCAAAGTGTGGAGTGCGGGGTGCACGGGAAGCAGTATGGGTAAATGAAAAAAGGAAGAAAAAAAGTTACACAAAAGTGTTTCACTGTAAAGATGGTTTGTAGTGTGTTTTGTTGCAACCTGAAGTGTGAAATAAACTTCAGTGGAGTTTGAAAACAAAATATGTGTATAGGTTTATGTCTGTTTGAACAATGTGTGTACCCGGTTGATTTTTTTTTGCGGGGGGGGCGGGGAGGATTTTATTGTAATCCATAGGTGGGCCCAGAAAATCTTTGGGAACCACTGCCTTTACTGACCCTTAAACAAATTTTACATTGGCTTCACGTACAGAGAAAGCCTTACCTCTACTCTCCAGCGAGTGCTGTCTGTTTAGCAAGTGGGAAATTACAACCCATCTGATTGTTTTGGCATTAAGAGTTCAGAGTCATTTGGGGAGTCTGTCGAAGGTTAAGAAGGCAGAATGCAAAGTAGCTACAGAGGAAGTAGACTGTGCAGTCTTGCTTTCACCTTCTAATGGGATCTGACAGCTACAAATGTTACATGGATGCAAGATATTAAAGATGAGCTTATCTAAGACTGCAGCTTTTGCTTTAAATATGAAGCGTGCACATATGTTGTCCTGTGACACCTGCTAAAATGTTGCATGAGTAAGTAAGATAAATGCAAAGAGGCTGGTCAATTTTCCACATGACCAACTTCACTTAAGCTCAGACTGGTGCACACCTGGCAACCAGCAAGATGCTGTGAGACTCCTAGGCTTGCATCACCCTGACTTCAATTCAATTTGACACTTAATAAACTACTTTAAGAAAGCAGTTCTGTCATTTCTCGCGAAGAGTCCAACACCAATAAATCTGCCACTTTAAAAGCATTAAAAAAAATAAAAAAAATGATAATTTGAAAGGGAATCTTGTTTTTAATATCCTTTAAAAGGAAGTGGGTGTGTTGGATGGCTGAGTGGAAGGGTTGCTCCAAAACTCACACTAACATGGCTGGCTCGCTCAAAAACGTTCCTGAAAATGTGCAGCTTGTGTGTCACTTTCCTCACCAGTGTATGATGGCACACAAGAAGAAAACATAGATGTGGACAGAATGTAATTAAACACTTAAAAGTGCAGGTCACAGTGATGCTTACTGGTACAGTCTTTAATGGTATTTCATTTAAAAAGAAAACAAAGGAAAAAGGAAAATCTTAAATTATTTAATATATTAAATTCTTGATTTATCTAATCAAAGGTGGCACATTAAACACTGTTACAGGTGAGAAACAGAGAAACTGCTGAAAAGCTGTGCACAAAACAACAGTTAAGAATATTTCTCTTCATCCCAAGGCAGCTAGCTCCCAACACTAAAAAGAGATTCCCACATTATGATTCTGCTTCCAGTACTGTTTGACAAAAAGTACTGTAAGAAGGGCCAAAGTGTAGTTTACTACAAGTGTAATTAATTAAATATAATGGACAAACACTTATTAGTGTGTTGTTTTCCCCCACCAATAAAAAGCATTAGGTGTATGTGACAGATGTTCATCAGCCAAACTAAACTTTTTTTTCACTTAGCTCAAAAATGTTGCCTTTTCCTTTTCCTCTGCCAGTAATGGGATGAATATAACAAATACTGAAGAGAGGAAAACGATCCCCAAGTTTCATCTGTATCCATACATACCTGTCTAATTGTCAACACCGCCCTGAACTCTCAAACTTGAAGATTTTACCTGCCAACTTCTGAAACTTAATAAAAAAAATAGTATAACGATATAAAGGTTACTGAATTATTCAGAGGAGCAGACCACATTAAAAGAGACATGCAAGAACAATCCTATGATCACACTTAAATAAACATTCACATCTTTACCACACTGAAACTGAACTAAAGATGAGCCTTTTTGGTACAGTAGCCATAACGTCCTAATGTGTGTATAGAGAAAGAGACTTGAGAAGGTGTTAGACACAGTTAGTGATTGGCAACACTCAGCAGCAAGAGCTAGGCAATAAATTTAGGTCTAAAGGTCTATAAAGTGCTCTAGTTCCTGCAACTACATGATGAGTGACATCCTTGAACCCACTTCTCCATCCAGCTGAACAAAACAGAGTCTGTTCGGTCTACTCCTCGACTGACCAAGAGAAACACACAATCACACTTTACTCACCTAAAATTGTATTATTTTCAGATTCATTTCTCACAAGTAGCCCATAAAACAGAAGAGAAAATATTAGTTAAAGTAAAAAGATTATGAGAATGATTTAAATGAGTTGCAGCACAAGCTAAAAACAATTTGCAGAAAATAATTGTCTATATTCCACTGGGTGCAATGAGGAAATTCACTAACACAGTTTGCTAATATCATAGTTTTTTGGGTTTTTTTGTTTGTTTTTTTGATGGTGATGAAAAACTGTTGATATACGGTTACTTTTTTCACCTGGTCTGCATCCCCGCTTCAGTAGGACCAAGAAGTTTTGCTCTCCACTGGACAGCAGGGGTCTTTTTTTGCTCCAGGCGTGGATGTCTAAGTACTCCTCATATCAAATTCTGAAGCAGGTTGCTAACCCAAAAAGTGTGCACTCAGGAAACGTCACTGAAAACTAACACTCAAATCTGACATAAAAAATTTGACAACTTCTTTTTTCCGAATCTGAATGCTGTCAGTGCACTAAACATTTACATCTTCCGATGAAGAAATGCTTGCTACAAAAAGACATTTGTAGGTCTTACAAACCTAGCTAAAACAAAACTTCATTCCAGGCAAAATACACTAATGTAGCAGCTGTTGCTTATGTTTGTGTTTTGAGTGAAGTGGAGCTTCTGTGTTTTGGACAATACAATGCAGCTGCTCTGTGAAGGTATGTGTATTTGGAAAAGATGTGTGTGTCTGCAGGAAACCAATCTGACCCCAGGGATTAGTTGTAAGAGACTCTCATTCTGCTCCAGATGTTTATCACGTCACAAAGCGCTCAAAGCTCTTGGTGAGTAGTAGGTAGAGAACACAACCTCCTTTCAACACACGCCTACGTACACACAGAGGCACACAACCATTCCAGCTGCTGCCGAAGGTGTAGCCCAGTAAGGAATTTGCTGATAGTAAATTTCCTGTGCAAATGATTCTGCTTAGGGCAACAATATATGGCCAAAAGAGCCAATATTCTCACACAAAAAGAAAAAACAAACTTTTTTTAGTACACTTGAAAGACAAGGGGCACCACCAAAAAGGGGAGGTCGCATGGAGGCTACTTATAGTCTAAGGGTGGTTTGCTAAAACCGAAAGATAACATTCACAGATAACATGCGCAGGAAATATTTCAGTTTATAAATGCCAGATGTATAATTTTTTTTTTATAACCAATTTCTCATCACCACGGTAAGCATTTTCCTGAAAAATCAGATGTACTGAAGGTGTTTTATGTTATTTATTTAGTATAAATGTTTAGATTGATTGTTTTTTGATGGACTGAAAGTCCATCAAAAAATACATAAAAACTGGTGATTAAATTATGATACCAAACAAAAGGTTTTGACATCCGTGCAAGAGAACTTAGTTTTAGTAAATTTTTAGTAAATTTCTTAGTAAATTTCCAACTGTCATTTCCTGTGCCAGGCGGAATCAATCTCTTTTGTTCAGAAAATATTTTGAATGCACAGACAGAATCACCTGCTATAGCCAATCAAAATAAGCCAAAACAATAGCGAGCTCAGATCAATTTGGATTTTTACACATGTCCTATAAACATTTAAATAACAATAAAAAACAACAACTTACTGTTTAATGTTTTTAATGATATAGTGAAATAAAACTAAATTATTTTATATATGTAAAGTACTACAAATGACCAAAAATATATATTTTTTCATAATAATATATGTGAAGCATGTAATAAAACAAATTATTCACCTAATTATTTGTTTATTATATGGTGGGATATTTTTTTTTCCCCTCCTTTATCTAGAGCTACAAATGAATGGGAGTGAGGGAGGGGGCGATGGGGTGCGCATTGCTAACCGTCGCCCCTGACCTATGATGAGTTGCGCCTCTGTTAATCGATCTCAGCATTAAAAAAGGGACTTTCAGTCCAAGCATAAATAATCCGACCAGTTAAGATAAATCTTAAAATATGTTTTAATCTACTTCTAAAGTATAAATCATAAGACTTTATATACAAGCAATTGATTATCTGCATTGGCTGTCTCATGTCAGAAGCAGTTGCAAGAATTGGCCCTTGTTCCAGAGGCTGCAGCCGTGCGTAATAAGTGCTGCGTGTCCGGAGCGCGCCGAACCTTCAGGCGGACATGTCACTTATCACACACATTAAATATCAATCGGGACATCTCTGAGCCCTCAGTCGTGCTCTGACACGTCATACTAAAAATATTTCAGCACAGTTGAAGCGCAGCGAAAAGTGGAATTATGTAAAAGTTGCGTGAAATAATAAGTTTCCCAGTGGTGCGTCTGAAGTTACTTTTGGTTGGCTTTATGTGTGATACTATACGTAATTACTGTTAAACATCCCGTTACGACTTTTCAAGTTTAAGTGGAATTGTAAATGATCAAAATGCGCTTGACAGCGAACTTCAGCACCAAAGCCTGGAGATGGAAGAAGAAAAAAAAAAAAAAAAAAAAAAAAAAAAAAAAATTCTTACCGAGATACTGCCTGATGTCCAGCAGGATTCTTGGAGCCCCGCCGTTCAGCTGGTAACAAAGCGAGCCGAAGCAGAAGAGGAAGAGCGCAGCCATGCAGAAACCATAACCTCGCAAGGAGAAGCGCCACGGTAGAGCGCAGAGCAAGCCGTGCTTTCGGTGGTGTCGCTCTCTGATGTGGTTGGGAGTCTGGTGGTTGTTGCTGTTGTGAGGGGGACTGCTGCCGAAATTCTTCATCATCTCCTCCTCACAAAGCAACGTGGAAAGTCACCCATCCGCCTCTTGGAAGTGAAAGTTGCCGCTTTAGGATCATTTGATGGAGGGGTGAAACAGGTAAATTTTGGAGACTTAAAGAAAGTCTGGATCTCCTCCGCTGCTGCTTCTCCCGCTGCTGCCACGGGGTTCTTGTTTTTTTTTTTTTTTTTTATGGCAGTCAGCGTTTTATCCAGCTCTGTCCTTGCTCCTTTGCCTCTCGTTGGATGAGTGTTCCTTCCTTCCGTCCTTCCAGCAGAGTTAAGGGTTCATCCTTCTCCTGTGAGGCTCTCGGTGTCAGATTACTGAACTTGGAAAGAAGGAAAACGTCCACTTCATATTTTGTGTGGACTGGGGAGTGTAAAACAGCGCCAACCAGTGTCTGTTGAGGGGTTCGTTATGAATAGTTGGTAGGCTTTGAACTTTGATTGTAGAAACCGTTTTATACCTTTAATTTGATTTTTTGCTTTTTAGGCTATAGATCAACACAAGTTATCAAATAATTGTGAAGTTGATGGAAAATCATTTATGGTCTTCAAGCTCAAATTCAACGTCTTGTAATTTATGATTGTAGCATATAATTAAAATCCTAATGAATCTGTTCTTGAATTCCAGCAAGATCAAGTCTGATAAATATGGGGAGATTATGAGACCATTAATGATTTAAAAGTTATTTAAGACACATTAAAATGAAATCTAATGCAGACTTTGAAACTAATGTGGCGTGAGCTCCCTTTCAAGATTTTGTCAGTATTTTTGCAGCAGAATTCTGGATCATTGGTAGACAAACTACATTGCAGTAATGTATTGTGCATGTAAAAGAAAACCCTAACAAATCTGATTTGAACCAAGAGAAACAGTCAAACCTCGTTGAAACTGTCATTTCACATATAATTAAATTAAAGTGCCATGACATAATATTGCTGCAGAGAGTAGACAAAAGAATGTTGAAGTGTAGGCGTGTGTGGTCTTGTATTTGATACGCTGCAAGGACCTTTTTCCTAACACATGTTGCATTGTGGGGACCGAATTCCCCGCAAGCAGAAGAGCTGTTTTGGGGTGAGGTTTAGTGTTTATAGAAAGGAATGGAAAATGAGTAGAAGTCAATGCAAAGTCCTTGTAAATATAGAAAGACGGAAGACGTGTATGTGTTTTAAACTTTCTCCTTCCCCCTCAGGCCAGTTGTTACAATCTTTGTTTAAACTATAAATGTTTCCACAGCAGTACCAGAACCCACCATTAGACCACACCTTCAATTAGGAGATTTTTCATAACTACTTTGTTAACAGCCCTCCAGGGTGACAGCTGTCAAGGAAGCACAGCAATAATTAATAAAAAAACAAAAAAACAATTTGGCTTTAAAGAGCAAAACTAATGAAGTATAGAACAGTAATTTTGCGGCGTTGACAGAATGGTTTTTTCCCCAGTTAAGAAGGCTTTGTGGAGCAGGCAGCAATTTTCAAGCTCTGCAGCTAAAGTTGTATTTTCAAAGTTTAAGACCAAGGCGGGCAGCCAAACTGGCACAGTTGTTTATTGTGCCATTTGATGGTATAGATTTCACTTAGACCACCACTCCAAATCACATTTTTTCTGCGACTCCTGATGTTTTTTAACTTTGCAGGCATCTAGGGGAAACCTTTACAGCCTATATCACACCTTCCAAAGGTTTAAATGCTATATTCAAAGTGAAAATGTATCGATGCATTTTAACTTGTTTTGTTCTCGAACAGTCCTGAACAATTTATTTAATCTCAGTAGGATGGCTCAGTTCAGATGATTTAAACTTGGATATAGCTGTGTGTAACAACAGGACTGTGATCTAAAACATATCAAAACTGGTTTTACAATTGCTAAGGGAGGCTCTCATTAAGCTTCTGGAATGGCGCCGACATCAATCTTAGTGAAAATATATGGATATGCTTAAAAGTGAGATACATCAAAAAACTGGCATATTTAATGAACACCAAATCCACCAATAGGAGTGTTCAAACATCCAGCTAGAATTAAACTTTGGTGAAGAGGGCAAGAGGCCCTCTTCACCAAAAAAAGGAAAGAAAAGACAGGTTCTGATGTTCAAAACATATGCAACATTCATGCAGCCCACATAGTTTGATGAAGCTTCTAACATACCTAAAATAAGTAGTTACATCTGAGTCTGAATTATTTGTCTGTATATAATGGAATGCGATCAATTGAAGTTTCATTGAATTTGCTCTACTTCACACACTCAGTTTAAGTTGTAGAACCTTATTAAACAAATAAATATAAAAATAAAAAGAAGTTTATTCAAAAGAACTTGGAATCCTCATTAGCAATGCACATTAAAAAAAACAAAAAAACCCGTCTTGCCACGTTTGGATTAAATTTAGTGGATTACATAGTTGCTTTAGAAGTAAGCAGCTATGTAATCCAGTTTACTTCTAACAATAATTAGTGTGTAGTGAAATCAGAATAATTCTTGGACCTGGCAGTCATAGAAAGCTGCATTTTTCTCCTTAACCCTAAAAACACTTTACAGACACTTCAGATACGCTGTCAAATATCACACGGAATAAGTTATTTGACAAGAGTGTCCTTACAAAAGGAACAGGTTACATACAGTGCGCAAAATCTAGGCAGATCAGTGCATGCTGGAATGTCATTGTGTTTGTAATTCTTATTAACTGAAGTCAGAGGATTCCCAGGCATCAAGTCAGATAAATGTCAAGCGAGTAAAATTGTCTGCGACAAAATATTACGCTGTGGGGTTCCAGGTCTGGTCTGTACTTTTCTAAGAGTCAAGATGAACAAGAGGAAAAAGCTTTAGTGCTTTTGACCACAGAAGCATGACTAAAAGAGCCAAACCAAGGCAACCTGCTGAGTTAATGTTGGTTCCAAAATTATTCTTTTTTTAAAATCCAACAGAGCAATGATGCTAAAAGGAAAACATGGGTACAGATAATTTGTTATTTTTAGTTTTAATAAAGTGCCACTACTAAAAGCCAATATAAGATAATAATACAGTATGTCTAGCAGATGGTTTTTAAATAAAATAAGTTATTGTATTACTTCTGTTGCAAATCCACATGCTTTTAATTTTAGCCTCTTATTTAGAAATGTCTTTGTGCAAAATTACAGTGTCCCAGTTTATTAAATTGACTAGAAAAAAATGAGTCATGCACACATCCTTCCTTTACTGCCTGTTTTTCAGTTGCACTTCCAGCTTACATGGTGCCTTTGTGTCCCCTTTAAATGCCTGAGACTAGGAGGAGCCCATACCTTATTGAATGGACATGGAAATGCACCACAGTAAAAATAATGATTAAATTCATCATATGGTTATGGCCCCCAGGACAATTCTGAGACTCTCCACTGGAGAGCCATGTCACTCATATCAACAGCAGAAACTGCTACATGGTCAATGTATAGCAAGAAACAATTTATTATTTATATTTCGGAAAGACAAATAGTTATGGACATTACTTTTTGTTGTTTCATTACACAAGCAAAATCTGTATGGACAATCATTAAGTAGACGAAAACCAAATTAAATCATTTGTACACGTATTTTACAATACATACTGTAGTTCCTTACTGAGCAATGTGCAGGAAGGTATTGCTATTTATATGATACAGCTAATTACAGTTGATATGAATAAAAAAAAAAAGAAATAAGTTATTAATACAACATCAATTACACATAGAGAATGTGCAACTTCGGCAAAGCATTGTATGTATGCAATCAAGAATTTAGTTTTGTAAGACTGAAAGCTGAAAATGAGTAACTGGAGGTTAACACATGGTTGGTAAATTGGCATTGGGAACTTAATACAAAAAAATAAAAATAAAATACCAGCATAACTCATTAAAACCCTTTACAATACCTGACATACATGTCCATTTGGGGACCTGTGAAAATATGCAGCCAATCTTACCTATAAAACCGCTAGTTTAACCATCTAAAGTGCATTTACAGTGTCAGTATTTTCATTCTTTTACAGAACGCTTCCTGGGTCTTACGTGTTTGAACTGTGACTCCATCCTCACTTTCCCAGAGCACCACTTTGATTGGTGAGAGAAGAAGGCATCAAATAACCACATCAAGTGCCAGTTGCAGAAACAAGTTCAGCAACAGCAGCTAGTCAGAGTTTATAAATGAAACAAACGGATGGAGTAAGTCTTCAGTCCAGTACTGGCAACAAGAGATATGATTTTAAACACGTGAGAAACGCACAAGGGGAGTATTTGTTTGCTCAGTTTCATGCAGAAAGCACAACCCAATGTTCTTAGTTATTTTCTTCTCAATAATGTAACAGTCTGACTCCTCTCAGAAGGTCCCTGAATTTTGAAACAGTTTGCTTGACAGTTTATTCCCATCTTTGCGTGTCAAGGGTCCAATCCTGCGCCGGCACTAATTAAACGTTGACGATACTCCTCAAGAGATTTAATTCCTGAATGTGCTCACCAATGTGTAGACAGACCAGTGGATTCCACATGTGATGACTACAATCTCAGCTGAATCTTTGCTTTTCTTTAGCAAGATGTACTTTCAATGTATTCCAACATGGTCCAGGGAGACTCAACATGGGCGGACTTCTCGTCTTGTTCTTTGGTCCATGTGCACCACCAAAGTATTTGTGTATGTATATATATAAAAAAGTTTTCTTGACAGACACAATCAGATGAAGAAAAAGCCCTGCATGTTTTTGCACAGCTTCTTGTAGCTATTCATTCATATTGGTAAGGCAATTTCAAGTGTCCTTTTCCACATTGAGGAATGTACTTTCAGTAAAAGCTGATTGTGATTACTGCAGCAAACAAAGCTTTCTGTAAGACTCACCACACACCATGGTATGCCTTGAAAAAGGATGTATGATAAAAATTGAAATATAAAGACATCATTTGTTTTTTTTGTTTGTTTTTTTTCCCAAATGACTTCAAGCAGGCCTGAAACAGGGCTTCTACCTTCCAAAAGCAAACCCCAAATTAAACATATAAATCCTTTTGGAATTCAGTTGTACTTTGTGCTATAATACAGAAACATGGTACAAAATAAGCCACCTGTAATCCACTGTTTGGCGTGGGCTCATTCATTCAGACTTTGACCTGCCTTGCCGTAAAAAAATTAAAAAGGGTTCAGCTATGGAATATGTAGGAAGTAAACCATTTAGCAAAAAAAAAGAAGAAAGAAATAAAATCATTTTAATCTTACAAAGAGTGTGCTATCGTTCTTAAAGGCAGATCAAAATCTTTAATTGGAGACTTTAGGGATGTCCTTAGAATGGAAGAAAACCAACAGAGTTGATTTATTTTTCTAAAGGCATCTTGTATCTTCTCTTCACTCTTAACATCGTAAACATTAAAGAAGGGATAGCTCTTTCTGAATGGACTTTAGTGCTGTGCTCACTTAGTTGTGTGGCCAGCTCCAGGTTATGTTTTGAAACAGCGATTGGGCTTGAGATTAGGACTGCATTCCTCTGTGCGCATTGACCAGACGAGCCTCGCTGATAAGGCGGCGAGTGTGCCTCTCGTCCCGCACCCCGGCATCCCTCAGGCTGCTCTCCGTTAACAAGGCCACGCGGCTCAGCGTGTCAACACCCGCCGCCGCCAGAGATGGGCCGTACATGGGAAGACCAATGTAAACGAGCCAATCAAATACTGTGCTGATGTTGCCCAAGTTAACAGGTTTCCGGGACATCTCTGTCAAACCTCCAGAGGGGATCTGAAATATGGAGGAATACATTAGTTTTACAGGAGTTCTCAAATTACTGTGCACTCTGAATATATAGTAT
The DNA here is from genome assembly GCA_903067055.1 of Poeciliopsis paucimaculata. Classification (NCBI taxonomy): domain Eukaryota; kingdom Metazoa; phylum Chordata; class Actinopteri; order Cyprinodontiformes; family Poeciliidae; genus Poeciliopsis; species Poeciliopsis paucimaculata. The sequence continues at coordinate 18,455 of CAEGAD010044446.1, forward strand.
TTCCCCAATGAGGGACAGTGATTTCCTTAATTGGAGGGACTTTATTGAGGGAGTGTTTATGGCCCCCAATTTATTTATGGTGAAAGAATTGTACATAAGTCCCTTTAAAAGAAACAGTTCTGAGAATCTTCATTGCCACTAGTCAAAAATATATCCGAATCTGTCTTGAACATCTCCAAGATAACCTTTCTCTATTAAAATTATTTTACAGTAATAATTTTCAGGTAAATAACATGTTGCCTTACAGCCATGCGGTGCTGTTTTCGTAGTTCTTTCACTCTGAGTTGGTCCATGCTGGAGGCCACGTCTTTGACTGGTTGCTCCAAGTCCTCTGAGTAACGCTGGATCAGTGCCTGTGGAATACCACATCGGCCGTGCTGCAAAAAGAATGTGAAGAGGAACATGGTTAAGAAAATGGAAACATTTTAACCGAAATGAATCAGGGTGTCTTTTTTTGTTTTCAAACAGATACACATAAGCAGACAACAATGAAGGCAACCAACGGCTGTATGCTATTGTTATCCCAATTCCTATTTTCATCATCAAAGAACGCATCAAAAGTCACAAAACATCACATCAATATCTGATTGGAGATTTTATTGCAGCCACTTAAAGTTCCAACTCAGTCCTGAAAATTTATGAAATGTAGGACATTTTTAGATATATGTCCTATATGGGAAACAGATAATTAAATATGGAAAGTGCAAATATTTAAAGTTTATCTTATATATATATATATATCTGACCTCATTTCATTTGCCCTGATTTAGGTACATTAATCTTTAGCAGGAGTTAAAGTTTGGTGCCTCTTAACTCTGCGCCTTTTAACTGCTGATAAATAGCAAGAGCTGTTTTGAGCTCTTCGACACTATTTCAGACCTCACCCCTTGATGCCCCAGTCTGTTTGAATTTGTGTTTGTTTTTCTGTCAGAGTAAGGGCTTCCAATATGTTTCAGGGGCTGAGCCTGGAGTCTGGCGAGTGCCAAAAGTTTTTACGATCCCGTCTGCCTTCGGTGAGATCCAGCCTATAAACTTAGCAGTTTCAGCCGCATCACAGAGAGGGCAAAACCGCAATCTTTCCTTCTCAGCTCCAGGTAGCGTATTTATCATCACACACATACAACCTCTTAGCAAATAAATACCTTGACATCATAAAGCATCCATACAAACAAGAAGCACACAGGCTTTAGGTTATGCTCTGCTCCTGTTGTCCTGGGTTTTATTGCCATAAAACAGAACAATTTGGAACGGAGCTGCAGTCAAATTATGACTGAGTGAAGTTAAGCATGTTACAGCCCTGAGGGTGCTAAAAGGAGTTTGACGCCAGACAAGTATAGCCTAGAAGTGTTTTTGGAATCCAACTTTTTCATATTAACTGTGGAAAATATGACTGGAAATGTTTTAGTGAGTTTACCCAAACAGAACTGACCCAGCATTTTATGGGGCTCTGAGCAGAATTTGCTTTGCATTCAGTTGTGTTAACAATATAATTTTTATCAAATTGATTAACATTTTGTAATGAAAACTATTGTAAATTGTATTTCATTCACAAGCAAACACAGAATAACATTTTTGCTTCTCTACAAACATAAATGGTACATTTTTGTTGTCAATGTTTTCCAGTTCACCGTTGGAGAAACAAAATGAACATGTCCTGAAGTGGAAGCTTTCCAAGCAAGCCCACAGAAAAATCCGTGATAAATATAAGTATAAACTATTTATTTGCACTGCACTACAGATAATTTATTCATGAACATGATGTAGATAATATTTTAAAGCTACCAGAAGTTAACGATGCAACCATTCATAAATCTCACTTATTTTCTGATTTGCAACCATAAATCACTAGATTTAGTGTAACATTACTTTTAAGAATGAAAATTATATTCTGAAAGAATATAATGGCAGCATAATTGCTTTTCTATCTATATTCTTAATAAGAAGCAAAGCATTCTCTAGGGCTCTCTGCTGGCTTGGAGGATGGTTTGAATGTGTTTTGGGCCAGACCCTAATGTTTTACCTAACATTTTTATGCAGCTAAAAATAAATAAGTACAGAAGAAATTAAATGTGAAAATCTGTGTGTCCTGCATGTAGTTTTTCTTAGGTTGATTTTCTAAACTTGTTTTTGTAGGGGTGCTTTTCTAACCTTGTCAGAGTAAGGCTCCTCTGTAAGATCAATGCTCTCAGCCTGCAGTCGTTGCTCCAGAAGGGTGTGCAGATCAGGATTCATCTTAGTGTGAGAGAGCTTCCTCGTCACAGCCATTTTACCTCCAAGATCTGAGAGCCAGGGAGGCTGCACTGCTGGTGGAGACCCTGAATCTTCATTTATAGATGATGCCGATGAGGTGGCAGATGGACTGGGAGGAGGACTAAAGGTCTTAGCAGGGAGAGCTGGGGCACTGAGAACAGGGCTTGGGCTGCTGCTGCGGATTAAGGGGCTACTCGGTTGGGAACGATTGACGGAGTGTGTAGGTGAGGCAGTGGGGGACGGCGAGGAAGGCAGGGAGAGAGATGGGTGACGAACTCCATTGACTAGTCTTTCTCTGGATTTTTTGGCAGGAACAGGAGGTGGAATGGGAGGCTTTTTGGGATGTGTCAGGATGATCCTTTCCCCACTAGCACTAGAATCAGGAGGACTTGGAGTGGGACTAGAAAAAGGCTCTGGAAGTTTGGGAGGCTGGACTGTTGGGCACTGGTAGCGGAGAGGAAGTTGGGAGGGAATGGGTGGTCTAACAGACCTTCCTTTAGGACTTACTGCCGGTGCCCCTTTTTGAATTGGAGAACGCTCCTCCCTGTAGACCTTGACTGGGCTGTGGGCTACTTCCTTTGCTGATTTAACCACAAGGTTCAGATCATCCTTCTGCTCAAGGTTGTGAAGATCTCCCAAAGAGTGAGAACGTTTCCAGAGTCCAGACGGCTGTGGGAGACCATCGAGGTCCTCACAACTGCGGCTTGCTGGGATGGGGGAGTGTTTCTGTGTTTTGCGGAGTCCCAGTAAGTTGAAGCCTTTCAGGGAAGGCTTGATAAATAAACTTTTAGGGAACTTTGATCGCTGGTTTTTGCCATTCTGTTGCAGAGCCTCAGTAGAAAGAGTCATAGGTAGTGTAGGGTAGTCTGGAGACTGCATACCCGCTGAAGAGCGGCTGGAACGGGATGCTTTTCTGTTTTTCCCTGTAAAATAAAAGTCCATGATTAAAACTGAGGTTCATACAAAGATTTTTTTAGTTTGTTTTTAAGAAATAAGTAGGTAAACACAACATATTTGTAATAAAGCATCAAATCAATAAATGCTGATCTTTCTTTTGAAACTGCTCTGCCTCTCTTTGAAGTCAAAAGTTCACAGTTTAACAAATTAAATTAAATAAATAAATTAAATGTAGTAAGTTTTTTATTGACAAAATCAAAAACATGTGTGTGAAAAATTTAACTCAAACACTGCATTATTACTTATTTTACCAAGTCAATAAAATAAGTACAAAGCGGTTCAAAATGATCAGATATTGTTGTTCAAAGCTTTTTCATAGGCAAGTATTTAAAGAGCCTAAGAGTGACAATGAGATCAGCTTTTCGTCTCACAGTCTGAGACTGATTCACTGTCTCCAACATACTGATTTCTAAATAAAGATACTGGGATGGGACTCTTTTAGAAAGAGGATGCAACAACTTACCGTTTGTCTTTTAGGTTACAGAGCAAAATGGATGAATGAAATGGAGGAAAGCCACATAGATTTTGTGTCATGAGAGATATGTCTAATTAGCACTAATATCTTATAAAATATTTAATGGTCCCTGTATCTAAATGTTCATATCAGATTCCCAAAACAAGATCCACAGCTGGACAGTAACTATTTTTAAGGTCAATAATTGATGTGAGATTACAAAAGACAGTTCAGTTGTAATTTATATCAGAGCATAATTAGTGATATTTCTTGAAGCCTCATAGTGGATATAATAGATAATCACAAACTTGATGAAGTTTAGATCATATTAATAGCTAAATCAATTCAATCACAATATCCTAATCTATTAATATACTCTAGAAAATAAATAATGCAAATAGACAGCATTGGTATTATTGTTAACATCAATAGCATCTACTAAACTTATAGATGCATTTCAACACAACACATGACTGTATGGAAGATGTGCTTCATCTAAAAGGAGAATTGAGACATGTTTGAAAAAAGTGTTCAGGCCTCCACAGCATTTGTAGTTTTCAATCAATGAAGTGAGAGTTTAAGTGATGCTATTATTAACTAAAACAATTTATCTGGTGAAATTTAACTGAAGCTGCACAGAAGATATGACTGGCTCAGACTGTTGTCCAATCAGCAGCAAATTAAAAAAAATCTAAACTATTACTAATAAATAGCTTAGTACCTCCAGCTTTAGACTGCTTTGACTTATAGAATCTTCCATTACAGGCTGTGCGGTGACCAATCTTTTGTGTTTGTTGTTGCAGACAGAAGATTTAAGGTTAGCACTTTCTATTCAGGAGGGTTAAAAAATAAGACAGTGGAGGTACAACAGGCATGAGGAAGAAACTCATATTTAAGCTGTTTTTTTGTTTGTTTTTTATCAGGAATCGAGACTTCTGCAAAAATCTTCAGAAATATAAAAAAATACATTTGCATGCATGACAAAACTTTCTGTTGTATGCTTTATCTGACTGACAAGAATTATGACAAGAAGAAGTTATACTTTCTCAGTTCCCATTTGGAAAATACAACAATTATGCCTCTCCAAAACTGTAATTCCAACTTTGAGTGGAAAAGGTCTTTGGGAAGCCTCGAGTTCAAAGTCCAACATGGCTGCCACCTGTACAAAAACTATTTCTACAGACAGTTTGTCTCAAACCACTGGCACACAGTGGTGTACAATCTCAATTCATTCATGTGTCCTTTTTGTTTGAGCTTATAGACTGGAGGATTATATCTAATTTTTTGGCTTATCTTGCTACTAGCAGTCATCACCAAAATAATTAGCAAAACCAACAAATTTTCTGACTTGCAGTAAGCCTTTTTTTTTTTTGTTTTTAAATCTTCCATTAAAATGGTGGGTGCATCTCTAGGTTTAATTGCAAATAAAAGCAACACAAATAGGTGGATTGTAAATGAAGTATAGCTGTGGAAGCCTGCAATTACAGAAGGAAATGCTGAATATTAAAATATGTTATGCAGTTTGTGAAGAGCTTAGTGGCATGAAAGGAAAATAAAAACAGACAAGAAAAAGAGGCAAAACAAAAATAAAAAAGCAGCACCAGAGTCCCTTTTATTCTTTTTATTGAACAACTTTTTTGATCTATATTAGCAGATTGCACACGTTACTGTTGTGACCAAATGACACATTATACATGTAGGAAAAACCAGTAGCTAACCTGGAGCTGTAAGGATAAAGAAATAAGATAAAGCAGTGGTTTATGAAAAATGAAGCTGGAAAAATGTATGCGATAAATGACAGAAAGCGGCAAATGCAGAGAAACAGTGTCCAGAAAAGAAAAACAAAACAAAAAATGAGACCTCAGCAATCTTTTATAATCACTCTTTCACAATCTGCACACTATAAATGAAAATATTTTCATCACTTTAGGCACATACTGTACTGTGCAATATATTCACCTATAAAGACAAAAATCGGCAAAGATAAATTATAGCACAGATCTGAATGGCTTTATAACTGACAAAATTCACAACTTAAAGGAAACAAAATAGCATCTTCTGACATAACTACACTGCAAGTTTTTAGTCTGTTTGTATTTATGCCTGCCACATCCACACAACCCTCAGCAGAAATACTCTACGAGTTCATGTTCATCTTCCCGATATCCATCTATAGGCCTTCCAGCCACATTTGGGCTGGTAGGGAATACATGTCCACAGCTGGGCAGGGAGTTTGCCCTCATCAAAACAGTTCTGCGTACTGGGCCAAGTCTCTCCCTTTGTGCTCCCAACAATGTGGGGTGGACTAGGCTTAGAGGTCTGGAGCCGGGCTCCCTCACAGCTACAACCGGACTTTGGCACTGACGGCACAGAACGCCTACAGGGTGGAAAGAGGGGTGAAGAGAGTGCAGTGAAAGCAAAGTGTTTTTTATAATTATTATTTCTAAAGCACCCATACAAAAAAGGGTTCAAAGAAGAAGGTCAGACTCAGAGATGAAATTGGCATCAAAGCTTATTTGAAGAGAAGGTTGGTATGCAAAAGTTTAGAAAGTAGTGGAGCAGGGAAGGAAACTGAAGGAGGGAAATAGTGAGGTGTGATAAAGCAGTAACTTCTATTGGGTCAGGGTAAGATAGCTGGACTGAGTAAAGCAATCATTACCATTTTCCAGATTTTCATTGCTCTCGTAGCAACCTGAATCCCTCGGGGAGTCACCCACAAGGCCTCGGCCCTCTGACAGCAGCTTCTCCTGGGAACCTGACAATCCGCTGCGCTCTGGATCACTGCTGCCTGGAAACACAGGAGCATTTTTCAAGGGAAAAATGCCTTCAGAGTACTGAGAGTTTTTCATCTTTTTGCACAGCACAAGAACATTCTTCATTTTATTTCATTGGGATTTAAAGTGAGATTCAACGCAAGGAAATACATATCTGCAATGCGGAGCATGCTTTCCAAATTTCTTTTATAATTTAAAATCAGAAAATTGTGATTCATATTTGGGTCTTTCATTGCACGTCTCAAGGCAATGACATTTTGCTGAGCACACCAATTAAAAGCTCTGCCATGTTAAAATACGGAGCCAACATTTTTCAGTTGAATAAAGAGCTGGGCTTTGACTGAACCATTCTAGCTCATGGGTATATTTAGTCATAAATCATTACTTTGTAGCTCTAGCTGTATTTTTATGGCTATTGTCCTGTCCTTGATGAAGAGCAGCATTACCGTAGTATGATGCTACATCTACTATGTTTAACTGTAGGGATGTGTGTGGGTTTTTAGATTTATATTTATTTCCAAATGATTGAAACATCTTTCTCCTTGTGTTTGCTTTATACGTTCCCTGGCTGTTGGTTTCCTTGGACTTTGTGATGCTGTTTGTTCAAATAACAGTTTGATTTATACTAAGATTAAATTAAATATATTTACTAAATAAGTGTACTCTTAATGCAGTTAGGGTCAGAGAGGATTTTATTACTATGTAAGACAGTTAAGTGACGCTACATACAGATGTCTCCAACCCTTTTCAGTTATGTATATTTATGTATCTTAATGCTGATGTGTTGCTCAGTTAAAGATCCTAATGTTCAGAACAGTTTTGGAACACATATAGAGCTACTATGAATGCAAGTACTGAAATACAAGAGTAATTTATCACAAAACATGCTGGTGAAAAGCTATAAATGTGCTTGCAGTAAAGTTTAAACAACATCCAGTCATTGAACAATGTCTGTTTTTTAGGTAATATAGACAGATAGAAGTAAATGAGTAAACAAACAAAAAAAGCTGACATTTGAGCTCTATTCTACTCACTGTCATACTCCTGCAGCAGCTCCACAGCTGTAAGCAGCACAGCTCTGTGCTGAGGATCTTTGATGTTCAGCTCATCCAGGTCTTCTTCCTCCAGCAGCTTGAACGTGTCCAGGTCCTCATAGCCGTTGAACAAAAACGTGGGCATGTGCTCCTGTGGAAAGGATGTGAAACAGAGAGAGAAGAACCTGCATCAGGGTGTGGAGAGATGAAAACATGCAAATATAACACTTTGAAGAAGAAAAATAATTATTATACAAACGAAAGCCATTGCATTCAATATAAGAATCAAATCATAGTAACCCTAGGTCACATCCAAAGCCAATGCCCTGACACATTAAAAACGTCACTCACTGTGGCTACAAAGTCATCTGACATCAGTCACACCACTTCCACTTTTGTTCTACAGCTGTGAAAACCAAGTATTTTAGATGCCTCATAAATGTATTTATATCTACTTGTAGAAGTAAGGAGGTAAGATTAAAAATTTTTGGTGAAAAATGATGCATCTACATGGTCAGAAAAATGTGGTCTGACTAAGCTCAATTTGAATTGTAGTATTTAACTGTTAATATTAAAATGAACTAAATCTTATTCAATACATGATTTGCCATTCTTTAAGTTGATGTGCGTCAAACCCCAGAACAGTGTGATTCATACGACAAAAAAAAAAAAAAAAAAAAAAAAATGGAAATCACTTTCTAAGTAATAAAAAGCATTCAGGCTTAAAATATGTTGTTAAGCAGTGTGAAGCTAATTTAACTCACGACCTCTAAGAATCTGGTGCTGACCAATTAAACTCTAATGTTGTGATGGATAATAAGGAGCAGATGCACAGCTTAGCCCCAGCAACTTTAATCTGTGACTCTGCGGTTGGGTTTGCCGGAGACAAAACAAGACATGCCACAGGAAGTCTCATTTCTATTTCTATTTGCGGAGCCGGATGCTCTCCAGTTGACTGGGTGGGAGGAGATGATAGTGCGCCCGGAGCAGGGTGCGGTTGAGCCAATGGTGGTGTTAATGTTTGTGAATCAGTGTCAAATCAGATATTGTAGGCAGTGTAGCCTGTAATTGGGTAGACTATATTTGTCTCACAGACAAACATAGTAACAACTGCTTTTTTTTATTTAGAAAAAATTGTTAATAGTAGACTAAAAATATTTAATTGGGTATTAGCTCTGTTTTCTGCCATGTTTAGTATCCCACCTTGAGGTTTATCCGCTCCAGCAGCTCCTCCACCGATGTGGGTTTGGGAGGTCGGCCCTTCCTCCTCCTCCGAATGGGCCTCTTAGGCTTCTCTTCTTCCTCACTCAGCACGTCCACATAGATGAACTTGAAGGTGCCAACTTTGTTGTTGAGCAGACCCATCCATGTTCCCATGGGGGGCTTACTGATTATATCAATCACATCCCCTTTCTGTGGAAATCAAACAACTGTCAGTTAAAATGTACTGAAAGTGACACTGGCAACAATCAATATCGAATGTCAACAAATTTATTAACACTATACAATGTTTTATACAGCCTTATCCTCATGTATTATTTTAATTTCTGCATGTATGAAAAAAACCTGAATGAATTTCAAGTTGGTAAGCTTACAATGTTTACCATCATGTAGGAAATAATCTGCACTCCCAACATATAACTATATACAGAGAATCTGCTTTTTATTGCTTTCTTCCATGAAATCAGAATATATTTTTTAAATGCTGGATAGCTCAGGTGGCCATCAACTCCTTGGCGCAAATTGCATATCGGCAACAAATTGACAGGAAATTGTTTTTTTTAAAAAGTCAAGATTTTGACTTTTTAAGTCAAAATCTTAAAAAGATCATATCAGTTAATTGTTAACATTAACAATGTTAACAATACATTGTTAATGTTATTGTTAACATAACATTAACATTATGTTAATGTTATGTTAACATTAACATAACATTAATGTTATGTTAACATTAACATTAACATAAAATAGCTACATAAAAGCTATTTTATATAGGAGTTTATTGTATATATGAAATGTATCTTTCCATGTTTGCAATTGATTTATTTTTATATGGGTGTAGACTACATTGTATTGTGTTATTTTACAATACTGCTGGATCTTGTGAAATAGATGTATCTTAAAACTCTTCCACAACTGCAAAATAAACTCAGAGAGCAAAGATTACTTAAAGTTTTTGTTATTGAAGGTGGTTCAATAAGATAGCAAATTTAAATGCTGTACTTAATTTGTTTATACATGTTCTCTTAAATATATTGTTTTTGCAAATGCAATCTGTACTCCCTTTCCATTTGTTCTTCAAGCAAAGCTATAAAATTTGACTAATGAGGGTAAAAGCTGAATAACAACTGAAGAGAGTGAGTGAAATAACAAGATGCTATACGTTTGGATGTATCCTGAACTGAACAGAAAGTCTCCACCTTCAGTTTAAGGGAGTCGGTGTCATAGGGGCTGGGAGTGAAGTCGGTGTGGACACGAGCGCGGCCGCAGAAGGGTCCCCTGTAAGGCGGCTCTTCATCGTCTCCATCCTCTGACTTCACGCTCTCTCTGTTGCTGGCTGATGAGTCAGTGGTGCTCACTGTCTGACCACCTGAATTGAAACATGCACACATATAAACATTTATTTAAAACTGAAGGAAACATGCCAATACATTTGTCAACTTTTATAAAACAAAAAATTTTGTTAAAAAACAGACCATTAAATGCAGATAATTTTGACTAAGCCCTTCTTCTTAACACCATCTCTTTATGGACGCTATGTCATAAAACGCAAGTGTCGGGGAAGCTTTATGATGACAGGTTGGATGTTATGATTATTCCATGCAGCTCCCAATTTTTTATTTCTTTTCTGTCTGTGGTGAGGAAACCAAAAAGAAAAGTTCCCACCAAATCACGGCAGTATAGGAAACTTGTTGACAGACCAGACAAAAAAAGATGGAGGTTATGAAATTAGTAAAAATAAAACAAGAGGTCAAAATACAGTTGGCAGTTCTATGACTTAAAGGGTGAAATCAGGATTCAAAATCATATTTGGTTATATAACCATATTATAATATAATCTTATGATCTTACATGTCATCCTCAAATCAAACACACAAAGTGGGTAATTCAAACAACTTCCTTTCATTCCAACACTGGGACTATGATTTTAGGGAATGTCTCCCCCCTCACAGACTCCAAAAAAACCCCCAAAAATAAGTTCTTACTCATTGAACTCTGGCCACTGAGTGAACTGCGCAGGCTTTCCACAGAGCCTCCAGCCTTCAGTTTGGGTTTCTCCAAGGAGTCGGTGTCTGGCAGAGGAGACTGTGGGGAACCAGGGGCTCCATCAGGACTGGACTGAAGGATGTAAATGAAGGAAGGGAATGTAGATTGGAGAATAATAGAATACGAAGAGAAGCGAAAACAGGAAAGAAACATGAAAGATCAACAGAGGTGGTGGGTAAAAGATGTTCCAAAACTGAAGCAACACAAATTTGTTTGAAACTGTAACAACTAGCTGTGTTCTGTTCTTTACAGAATTATTTAGTATACTTAAATAACTGCCTGACAACATGACGCTGAACTACTTTTAAGACTATCATGAGTTGCACATGTTGGAGAAATCCACAAGGTGGCACTGTGGTCTATTGAATAGCTGAAACACCTTGGCAAAAACTCAAAATTCACTACCTTTGAGACTGTTCAGAAAAAACAAACTGTGTATTTACTTACAACTTATTCTTTTCGCTATAACAACAACATATTGTCAAGTAATCTGGTATGTTTCTATCTTGTTATATAAATCTATGACAACATTCCATATCACCGGCATATATAGTTCACCCCTGAGGGGTGTTTAGATGAATAAGGGACAATTATGTATGATGCCTGTTTAATGAGAATAGATGCTGCTCTTCCATAAATATATTTGGAACCTTAATCTTAAACTACAAGATACATATTTTTGTTCTGTGTCAAATTGGCTCAATAGATAAATTTAGACGTCAAGTTAAACCAATTGTAATATTATACATTTTCAGTTTAACACTACTATTTTATGACTTTTCTGCTGCTGCAGTATTCTACTAGTAGCTGTTCTAACTTGTTGGGAGTAAATATTTCCACTTTAAATTGGTGTAGTAGTTTTCTTTACCTTGCATTTGACCAAAACCTTAAGCCTTGGAACTATAGTCACTTTATATTGTATAGTAATGTTCGTAATGCTGCACCTGTGGGTTACAGCCCACAGGTGCAGACAGATTCCCCAGCTGAACAAGTGCCAAAGCCACTAAACGCTTCTCTTCCCCCACCTAAAATTGGTCCACACTGAGCGAGACAGCCTTTACTCGCTTTTCAATTCCTAAGAAGACCGTGAGCCCAGGGGACACTTACATCACTATTATGTGAGCTCAACGTGAAGAAAACACTCCCCACCCAACAGACCGGGTCCAAGAAGAAGTGCGCAGGGAGAGAAATCGAAATCTTTTTGTTCTGTGACTAACACAAATATTTCCACCCACTCACAGCCTGTGGACAGAACATGTGGGTTTCACTGCAAACATCATCCTCATGTTTGCTCCACTTGCTTACATATAGCATAAACCACCTATTTTAGCAAGCTGCTTAATTTCAAATAAAGCTATGCTTCAGTTGTTCTCAAGGTCTGAATATGACTAATTTTTCCTTAAAACAAGACAGGCTGTGGTTAATAACATTTGGACCTCCGTGTGTGTGTCTAGTTCGGTCCGTCTAACCTGCTCAGACAGTGAGCTGCTGTACTTCTTTGACATGCGTTTCCTCATCGTCTCCTTCACCGACTTGACTTTCTTGCCCAGGGAGATCCGAGTGGTGTTGGGAGATTTCACCACCTCTCTGTATATTGCCTCCTGCTCCTTATTCTGTCATTTCAATGAGAATAAAATGCAGATGATGAACATGATTGGGGGAGAACAGGAAGGAACATACAAGGAAACACAAAAGGGAAAAGAGGGCTAATCGAGAGCAGTAAGGGTCAAAACCAAAGATAATTCATTACGAAAGGTGAATTAAGCTTGGGCTCCAGCTCTTACATTGGCCTCGGAGGCTGCGTTGACCACATGGAGAGAACGGTTGGACAGGTCAAAGCCCCCAAAGCTGCATGTTCTCTGTATGGGGGGAGCCAAAACACAAGCAAATGAGTCACGCTCAGACGGTCATGTTAAAGAAGCAACACCCAACCAATCTGCACACAATGACTCATGCTTGGCTTGAACACAGGCAGTAGTTGGAGTAATGCATACGGCTGTATGGATTGTATGTAAGTGGCATGATGTCATACGGGACTGAAGACATGATGTAACAAAGTAGTATATAAAAATCTTTTGTATAAATGTGGGTTACAAGCACGCTCTTAAGTAAATGAGCTGTTATAATGTTGGCTCCTCAAGGGCTTTATGACTTGCATCTCCAGAGAAAACACCACACTAAAGTTTTCATCATCTGGTAAAAGACAACACTTCTAAACTATTCCCACATATTAAAATAATTGTTGCAGTTTACATTTGAAAAGCTGCAATACCAACCTGATTCCAAAATTCTGACAATACAAACTTTTTTTTTAATGATAAAGCAGTTTTATCTCTGGTCAGACAAAATAGATACTTTGTCTAAAGATGCACCGAAAAATCCGATGGTGACTGTAATCGAATGATTTTCAAGCTTAGTCCTTTGTATGCGATCTGCCAATCGGGAACCAAAAACATCCGACATTTTTCCAATCTATGAATGCTCCATACGTAAGCGCTAACAGATCACACTGGCAAAAACACTGTTTGATGTGGAATTTAAGATGTAATATAATGCAAACTGCTCTATCTTACACACAATGTGATGTTGCCACTGCTGTTAATAAAGTTACTAACTTACTACACTGATACAGAAAGCCTTAAGGCTCCTGTACAGTTACAATAAATCAGAGCAGGATTTAACAGTCAAACATAACATGTCTTTTCAAATATTAAACTGGACAAAGTTGATATTTATTTTAAAAGGTCGATTAAATATCTTATGACATGCTGCACATGCAATTCTTTCTGAGAGACAGCTATGCCACGTTGGGCTGGTTTCTTCGATTTATTCATTTTATCAAGCAAGGAGAAAGGGTATCTTGTGCAGATTTTATTTCTAAGAGAAAGTGGGATCGGATGAAATCAGTATCAATGTTTCTAAAATTAAATTCTGATACGCGTATCTCACCTTTCCAAAATTTTAGAAACCATAAGCAACACAGAATAAAACACAGAAGGGTGTGGGGCTAATGGTGTGAAGAAAAACTGTCGTTGACTTTATGATGTTACACACAAAAACAATTCAGAATGACAATTATAAAGCATCTGAGCACAGTGGGGGTTGATGATGGTAGCTGTTCTTTTACTAGCGTTTTTAAAATAACTTCACTGAGAGTTTAGTCCTGCCTAGAAAGAATAAACATTTCTCCGCTGACATAGCCCTGCACATCGACAAGCTGTTGTATCCGATGTCCACACCTGTCGCTTGCATCACAGCTAGTGAGAAAAAGCAGTTTGGAGAACAAAATGAAAAAAGAAAAGAAAATAATGGTGATGCTTGATGAAATGGACATGCACCCAGAAAAAAATGTCTACCAGAAAGAATATATATATTCATAAAAATATAAATAAAACAAAAACAACAACAAAAAAAGCGACATCTGCAGTAGAGGCACGAGCCACAAAAGAAGATTAAAAGCAACGACAAAAAAAAGTGGGTTCGGAGAGTATCTGGATGAGAGCGATCTCCAGTGACTTCACTAGAACATGACAGGATTCAGGTACCCTCAAAGCTGCAGGATAGCTCTACTATACCACCACCCAATCCTCTTGTTTCTGCCTCTTCTTCAGTTAGAATGCTGATGCTTTGAATAGGACTATTTTCATCCAAAACCTCATTACTCCCATTTGCAACCCCTGCAGGATCAAACGTTTCTTCCTATCCCATTTTTTCATGCTATTTTTGGCCTATAGCGTTAGTTTGAAAACTGATAGGCATAAAGTCTGTTCTGGCGCTGAAGCTGACTTAATAAGGTCACTCAATGGATCTATCTTTAAGCTCAAGTTTGTGCGCCGTGCTGCATTTTAGAATAAGCAGCATGGAGCTCGCGTAACATCCTCTACACCCACAGGGATCAGTGCGACAGTGAGAGTGTGCATGTTCCTCAGGGAGCTGACATTATAAAAGGCTCTTACAGAACTTAACCTCCCGAGTGGGACAACGCAGATTAACAAATCGTTTCATATTCATCTGAAATATAGAGAATGGAAGCTTAAAACCTTCACTTCGAGGTCATAGAAGTAGTAACTCCCCAGAGGCTACAATGCCTTTGGTGACTGATGATATTCATTGCCCTTCAATGTTTTTACATTCTTTTCATATTATGACCAAATTTACTGTGTAATCTGGATTTTAATAAAATAGACCAACAGGAAATGGTGAATAATTGTGGAGCAGAAGGAAAATGATAATAAAACTATGCCTTCTGATATACAAATACAATTCAGAAATGTGTTTCATCTCTATTTAGCCTACCTGAGTCAATACTTTGTAGATGGGTGCAGATTTCTCCCAAGTCTGCATATCTAGACACTGGATATTTTGGCCATTCTATTTTCAAAAAAGCTCAACTTGACGCAGAACATTTCTGCAACAAACTCTAAATTGGATTTAGATCCAATTTAAAAAAAGAAATATTCAGCTGCAGTCCTTGTCTCAAGTATTTTGCAGATTCCAAACTGTATAATTATGTTTTTCTGTGTGTTGTTCCCAATAAAATACTTTGAAGGAATGATAACCATTTGAAGGTACAACAGTAATTTCAGGTGTGCCAGTTCTACATGTTTCCAGCTCACAAGTTTATTTTGCTCCTTTTTTAAACATAGGCTATTAAAAATGTTCTTGTACAAATTCTCCTCATCTCAACCCCTATGAGCTATTCTGCAACTTTGAAGCACCAAGTCCTGCTCACACGCGGCGGCCGACTTAAACCTCACGGTCCAAACTCACAGACTTCTGCTGGATGCGCAAGAGCACACGCTTGGTGCAGCGGTCCACGCTAGCCGCCCACTTCCTGTCCACCTCGCGGTCCTCCTCAAGCAGACAGCGGCGCTCAGCGCGGCTGAGGGTAACTGGGCGCACCAGCTGGGCCCAGTTCAGGTGACCATACAGGCTTCGCTCTACAACGTAGGTGATGTTCAGCTCGCTGACTGCGGTTCGGCCTCGCAGTCTCCGGGGAGGGAATGCCCAGCCCCCGCCTCCGGTCCCGAAACCCTTTGACTTTGTTACATCACAGCGGACGGGAGAGGAGGGAGTGACAGAAAGGGGGGATATGGGGGACTTGGCACTGCGTGAGCGCTGGTACAGGAGGTGCTTGGTGGAGTAAGCATAGTTGGGGTCAGGTTTCCGGTGGGCCCAGCTGCCATGGTGGCGGTTGGAGGGTTGATGTTTGGGACTGCCTTGCTGGCCGTCATCCAGGGAAATCAGGAGACGGGACTGGGAATGGGGTTTGGGGCGAGGTTTGGTGAGGCCATAGAAGGCGTAAAGGGCTTCGTTGTTACTTACCCCGTGGGATATGGAGCTCAGCGCCTTCCTCATCTCGCTGTCTGTCGTGGAGCGTGACAGCTTTCCGTCGTCGTCAAGTCCACATCCGTCAAGTTCTGAGAAGGAAGAGCCGCTTCCTGCGACACCAGAGATGGACCCCCCCAGGTCCCTGGAGCCGGCTGCAGTTCTCCTTGGGGGTCTGATGAGACCGTGGGTGCTGGAAGACTTACTAAAAGTTTTCACTAGCTTGTGTCCAGACCAGGTGTCCAGACTGCTGGATGAAGGGGATGTTGTCAAACTGTCTGTGTCTCCATCCAGAGAGAGTTGGTCGTGGATAAGGGATGGCAGAGATGCCTCCTGAGGCAAAGGGGGTTTCTTCAGAACTCCGGTATACAGAGCTGTGTTTTCCTCACAGGAGGGAGTTTCCAGATTCAGAAAATCTAAAGAGACCAAGAGATCAGGGTTCAATGGGTGGGAGGAACTTTCACAATTAACATATCAAAGAAAAATTATGTCAATCTGTAAAAACTTTAGTTTCTCATCATCAGTCAGAATCACAGACCTTCAGAGGAATGCTTCTTGCCCTCTTCCACCTTGATGAGTTTCTTTCTGACTCGCCGTGTTGAATTGACCAGTTTGTGAAGCCTTTTGAACTTTACAGAGTCCTCAGATTGCTCATCATCTGACTGTTCGCGGGACTGGTGGAAAAAAGAATGAGATTAGGATCAGATAATGGTACAAATAATTTGAAATCTTATCATGTTTACTTATGAATCAGCCATAAAACGTCATTAGGAAAAGAAATTTTTTCTATACACTAAGATTTTCAGGATGGTGTTATGATGCAACAAGATGGAAGTTCTGTTTAGGATGACAACAAAGTTAGTGAGGTGAAAGATTGAAGGAGATGGATGTAGGCCCACTGCATTGTACAAATTTCTAGCTCATGGACAACCTAGAATGAGACTCACTGGAATCCACGACCATTTGAACAGTTAAGCTTTTGAGTTCTTTCACAAACAGCTAATGAAAAAACATTCCAAGGAACATACAGGCACAGCTCCTGCCAACGCTACATGTTACTCCTCCACTTGTCATTTGGTGATAAATTGGACATAAAGCAATCAACCTCTCTTCTGCCTGTTTCTTCCTGGTTTCCAAAGCAACACCTCCTCACTGGTCCCACAGACGCCTACAGCTCTGCCGCTGAGTTTGCATGATTTAACTTTTTGTCCACTCTTCAATCCTCTTGGACTCATAATGCTTACAAAAAGTAGGGAGATGCTGTCTACAAGGAAAATAATACAAAATAACATTACAAATTAACAAGCTGCTACTATAAAAGTACACAATAAGTACTAAAATTTCCAGTTTATTATGCTAAGTAGTAAGTTCATGTACATTGTAAACATATTATAATTGCAATTATTTTAAAGATAACTTTATTGTTATAACTATAAAAACCAGCATTATTTTATTAGTAATTTTAATAATTATTAATTTTTAGTTTGGAATAAAAGCATTCCAGGATGGTTGGAAGATTATTATTCCAATCTTTTTCCGATACATGAACACACCATACATAAAGAAGGTGGTGCTAAAACCAACACTTTAATTATTCTGAATAATTTTTATAATCATCGAGGCATTTAAAAATGAAGTCAAACAAAGTACAACAGAATTTATTTCAAGGCAACTTTAAAGTATTTTAAAGACATGTCGAGATTTGTCTGCAGTTCATTCAATGTTGTGTGAGAGTGAAAGGCTAAAAGACTTCCAGCTCATAACAGGAAGGATCGACAGAGGAGCAAAAGGTTGCACCATATTTTCTTCTTGATCTTTCAACCTCAGCTCATAATCAAAGTCAGCCTTTTAAAAATCTATATAAGGATCTACATTATGGAGATTGCTGTTTAGCTATGTGTTTTTTTAATTAAAACATTGTTTCACAGTGTCTGGTTTCTAACACACAAAGGCTGATATCTCATCTGCTTTTCAAATAAGAATATATAAAATAAGAATAATATATTCCTACCATGAATATCCTTCATGGTAGGAAGGTTGACCTTATGTTACGTTAAACAGGTAAAATCAGTTTAGACAATTTAGAAAAAGTAGAAATCAGAAGGCTACTTTTACATATGTTAGCATAAGTTAATTTTTTTTCTAATGCTTTTTTTTTGGTTTAATATAAATATGTTTTAATCTTTTACAGTATTATCACAAGGCACTTTGAGTTTAAAGTAAAGTTATGTTGAGATTGGAAATCAATTCCCAAATTCCTGATCACTGAGTCTGTAAATAATAAATAGCAGTATTTTTGTGTAATTAGTGGTAAACTTACATTTTTATACTAGCCCATGTACCAATACCAGCCCATGCCTTGGAATATCCTGGATTGTTTAATGCAACAGAACAATATATTTTTTGTTTTTTTTTTATTAAAGAGCCAAAGCAATCAATAGCCGAATATAATAACACTGGGTTGCCTGAAGGTATGCAGACTATCTAAACTTTAACATAGCTTAAAAAAAGACAGCTCATGAAGTATTGTTGAAATTGTAACCTCTTCAATTCACTCATCACAAACTTGTATAAAAATAATTTCAGTTCAAGGTGATGTTCGCCTGCAGACAAGACCAAAAGTATTACAGCAATTCATTTAGGCCTTTGCCAAACCTGCCGAAATCCTTAACTGCACTGCGCCTTCACCCCAAACAGTCCTCCAGCTTAACCACACAATTCTGACCGCTCTGCTGACTCCTTAAATTTTTCATTAAATCTGGCTGAGATCTGAGGTTGTTCATTTCAGAAAATGTAATGCACATAAGTGAAAAAAAGATATAGTGCAAAAAGGCTGTAGGTTCAGCAGAGCAAACAGATTTAAGTTAGACAGATTGTATCACCTTCTTCACATGGTTTTACATAGAAAAGGGTATAGAGGATGGTAAAGGGGGTGAAAATAAACCTCTCAGTTCAGAACCAAGGATAGTCATCCATGCAAATGACTAGATAACCAGGGGGAAAGAGTCAGACAAAAAGAGAGTCAAACATATGAAGCCATGAATCAAGGAGGGTTAAATGGCTGCTATTGTAAACAAGGTCAAAGGAGAAATTCCTCCTCCACTATTTCCAGTTCAATTCACAAACTCCTTTAAGGTTTGTTCACAAATTTCCACAAACAACTTTAAAATTTTAAAAACTTTATTCTGTACAACAATTTTGCTTGTAATTGCCAAAAGAAAACTAGCACTATCAACAAAATCTATGACTTACATTACACAATATACATACATTACGTACCACTTCCTTAATGAAAGCAGCATTCTGCTTCCTCTGGTAAAATCCCACAATTTAACAAAAACAGAACCAGTAAATCCATCCATACTGACCGCACTGTCACGCATCTAAAACCATATATGCATGCCTGTTTGCATGCTGGCAGATGGAGCCTGTTCAATGAGTTCAGCAGAGAGGAATGAGGGGCTGTTTCGAAGCGCTGTGCTGTACAGCCAGCAGAGAAAAGGCGTGTTGTGCGTTGAGAACAATCCCGGCGTTTGAGCCCCTCTGACCCTGCCTTGGCCCCCAAATCGCTAATGGCGAGCCCTGGAATGTTAGGCTCAGATCGCCCAGGGAGCGGTGAAAGAGCGCATCAGACAAAAGGGCAGAAAACGACAAACATGTCAACTTCAAACATGCATGTTTCTGGAAATAGAATGCAGGCCAGCTCAGATGAGTAACACTGTTGACTTTTTGAATTTGGGACTGACCTAAATCCGCTTCTGGAAAGGAGATCAGGAATCAGCAGAGAGGGAATCCGTCCTAAAGTGGCCAATTTTGGAACTTCAGACAATATGAGATTTAGCTGAGAGCTCCACGATTTTTTAGCCCTTGGGGACAAGTCTAAGTCCTTTATCCTTGCTCTCCCTAACGCCCTTACTTTCTCTCTGCCTCCAGCATTTGCCTCTGGAGCCAAAGTGTGTGTTCCTCCACACAATACTCCTTCAGTACTGTAACTTTTCAACCCCCCTCTCATGTCTATAAAATCCCAAATCGATCTATCTTCCTCCAACAGGAAGTCAGCAGCGAGGTTCAGCGGACTAATTAATGCGATCAGCACTCTCATGCACAATTCAAGCACCCACATCAAAGAGCCAGCGAGCGCATAGGACCTGGGCTCAGTTTATGAATGCCATAACTGACCTACTTTTTGATGCGGAAGGGAATCATCAATCACGATCCTGAAGAATATTTGAATCTTTGCAGAATAGCAAAAAGGAGCTGATTTCCTTGGATTCAACTGGATCACTTTCAAGCAATTAACTTTTTATATGAATTAGATTATCTTATGTCTTAGGAAGAACTTGAGTTTACAGAAGAAAATAGGGCGCTGAATTTGATAAAGTGTGGAAATTCCTCTTTGAATGTATTCATCTGATGATTATGAGGTCATGTGTTAGTTTATAATAATAAAAAATAAACATTTGCAAACGAGGCTATTTCGGGAAAAAAGTGTGGACTGCTTAATGAAAAAATTGCAATGGAATATCGCAACAACACAGATATGGTGGGAAGAAATTTTCAGCCTTCTTGGGAATTTTTTGTTTTGATGAGCTCTGTTTCTTAAAATAAAAAGTGGGTCAACGTATGGGATCGTCTGGCTGAAAGTTCCTCCCTTGATAATCACAATAAATGAACATAAACCCAACAGACCGGGTCCACAGGCAAAAGTATTCACACTCAAACATTTCACATTTTGTTATACATCACCCACAAATAGTGACATGTTTTTACCACTATACTGTGCATCTTTTTTAAAGAGAAAGTAAAAATAATGTTTTTTTTAACAAATAGAAACCTGTAAACTATGCCATACATTTGTATTCAGCGGGACTTTTTGCCACAGTTCTTTTTACATCTAAGTCTTAATCTCAGTCTAATTGAACAAACACGTAAACGCTAATGCCCTGCAGCTTATGCTCACTGTCCGGCTGGAAGGAGGATATCTCATCCTCAAGACTGGTGGAGTCTCTAACAGTTTTTGTCTCTCAGGATTTTCCCCTGTGTTTCACACCATCTATCTTCCCATCAGCTGTGATCCTCACTGCATAATGATACTACAAGTGTTTTTCAAGATGAGCTTGTTGTGGTCAGATCGACCCTTATTCAACCACTGATGGCATTGTGCATGCATGACTTGTTGCAGGTGATCACTGTCACCCAGATGGCTTGCAGCAAATTTTCTAGAACATGTTCTGGCTTTGTTTCAACAGTAATTTCCTTTGTACCATTTTCCAAAAAAGGCCAGATTTTATAACAAATAATAATTGCTGCATCAACAGATTTCTGAGCTCTTGTCTGCAGCTTTTCCAACATTACCATGGGTCTGTTGACTCTTTTTTTTGCCTGGCCAGTCCATTTTGCAGCATGGCCATGTCTCAGTAAGTTTGACCTTGTGCTGTGCCATTATGTTTTATTATGATGCAAAACAGTTAAGTGCATGTCAGACTTTTAAGAGTTATTTTTTTCAAAGATTGTAAAAAATGGTATTTTCTTTCCCCTTCTCAACTACACAATACTTTGCTTGGTCCACTGGAAAAACAACAACAACAAAAATATTAACATACGTGGTTGTTAGGAATTAACACTTTTGCAAGGTGCTACAGCTGACTGGCTGTCAACGAACAGGATGCGATTTCCTGAGCCCAAGATTTTACAGCATTAGCTTTCTCCAGGGGTTGCAGATCTCTTTCAGGTAACCACAAATCCCTGCTAACAACATCTGCTAAAAGAGATTTCACAAGGATTAAGTCGACCCCTCAAACTGGCTTTCTCCAATTCCAACAAACTGAGGCAAAGATTTTGTTTTATTTCACAGGAACAAACCTCAAATGTGATGCACCCGACAGGACAAAACGGATTAATATATATGGGCGAGTACTTTTACCAAACTGGATGAGTTTTTTTTTTTTTTTTTATCTACATGAGTTACCATATCAAGAAATCAGTTGAGACAAATAATTACTTCAGAAAATCCAAGTTTTCTGAGGCAAAATGAATTTGAACAAGTCACATGTGACATTTTTCCCCCAAAGGGAGACGCACTGCAACTCAGTCTATTTGTGAATAATACAGAGAGAAAGATTGATAGAGAAGCCAAGGTAATAACATTCCCACTTCCAGCACAATTTTCACTAAAAAACCTTAAAGGTGAGAGTGTTAAGAGAGGTAAAGTGGGGGAGTGGGGTTTGATGGGTGTTGGGAGAAGCAGGGAGGGGTGTACTTACATTGCAATTTGAGGACAGGTTTAGATTGGCTGCAGATCCTTCAGTCCACTCTGCAGTGTCAGTACTGCTGGACTGTTTGCTGCGCTCATACTCCTTCAGCTACATGGAGAAGAGAAGTTTAGAGAGGCAGAGGGACAGGGCGGACCACCCACTCTCACCCAGCAACACTACGTCTGGCTATAATTTACCGGACCACAGAAACACAGGATTCAGCACCGTTCATTCACAGTGATTGATTGACATCTAAATGCTACAGCATGGAGCTGGAAACCAGAATCTCATTTTATATATTCTAAATATGATTGTAATCTTTAATATGTTATGTAACAAGTTGATGCCTAGACACACAAAGAGTAGTTTGTGGATTAGAGTTGTGACGTCATTTTGCCGTTTTATAGGGAACTGTTAAGGACTTATGAATTGTAGGGGAGGATTGGGGGATTCCTTGGAGTCGTTATCAGTATCTTACCTGCAGAGGATGGTGCTCAGAATCCAATCAGTTTACAGAAAAATAGAAATGAAAATAGAAATTCTGCCTAGTAAGCTGAGCCATGTGCGAATCAGAGTGGAGCAAAAAGTTGGCTTAGATTACGAGTGGTTTTTTAGCTTGATGGCACATGTCTTTCACATGGAACATTATAGCAAACAGACTGCTAAGAAAAAGTGGAAGTAACCAAACACTTCTATTTAGCCCTCCCACGGTCTGGTGAGGTCACACTGACCTTGCGTGTGCTTTTACAAAGTTTTACTTTGGGTAATTTCAGAAACCATGGGCTGATGGGAACCCCTAAGCCCCTTCTTACCCCGCTGTCCAACCGTGACATCTGCTGCGCTCTGCCTGAGTGACAGGCTAAGGCTACAGTAGGGTAAAATAAATTTAAAATATATATATCATGGTCTCAAAGTTAATGAAACAGCATTTAAAAGATGCTTTAAAATGTTCCTATTTTGAAACCAGATCAAAAAGGCAAAAATCCAATCGAAAATTTATCTGAATCAGACAAACTACAACCTAGACCAATGGTGTCGAAAGTAAATATTTAACCCACTCAATAATAAACTAAACATTCATATTTTAATGCAATGAATAATCTGGTCAGAATCATGTAAACCAGTAACATATAACAGATAAAAGTTTATTTTTTAACAGCAGGAATAACTGCTACTTTCCTGTTTGTATGAAAAGAAATTAGATCATACGTACTTTTGTTTTAAAAACTGCCTATTTTTACTCATTTACTCAATTCAATTCATTTTATTAATACAGCGCCAATTCACAACAGAATTGGCGCTGGCATTTCACAAAAAACATACCATTTATGCACATAACTATATAGAGTTTAATTCAATCAAAGTCCACTTGATAGATTCTAAGTTATTAAACAATGCAGTCAATTTTAGTTCAAAATGTTCAACTTGGTGATTTTGCAGCAATCAGTCCATCTGCACAAGCGAAATTTTTTATTACACCAATGACCAGACAAACCAGATTTCTGAACAGATTAAGATAAAAGACATGTTGAATAATGCAGTTGAAATTAAATTATTGACAGGGAGTATAATAAACACAACCAGAAAAAATTGTAGAACGATAGTAAAAAATATGTAAGCCAACTCCTAATTCTGGCCAACTATTCAAGTTATACACAACAAAGAAATACAGCTTGTCACAATTTGAAAGACATGATGTAAGAAAAGAAGTAGGACGCAGAATAGTGAGAATATAAAAAGGACTCTACAAAAACCAACTGACTGGCCACAAGAAAATAGATAGGAAAGCCAAATGATTGTCCACCATATCCAAGTAGAGAAAAAACACAACACACCAAAACATCTTTCCCAACAGGTGGAGCTACTGAGCTACTACTTCACCATTACCATCAACACTGACATTAAGAGCTGAACAACACACCCACACACACTCCAGCAGCTCAAACCCAAACATCCTCCAAATACTGAACCTCAGGACACACCAGTTAATCTGGACTTTGATTGTGTATTGTCTGTATGTGTGGGTATAAAGGACAATGCAGTGTTAGATATGGAGCCTTGTTTGGGTTAGTAGGAGTGAGTTTTAGTAAGCCAGTGCTACAGGAAGACTATGGAGCACAAGGTGAGGAGGGTATTGGATCTAAGAGGAAAGGAAGAAATGCGTGGGTTGAATCTGGTTTATAGATTGGTTAAGTCATTGAAGCGGGAAGGGAGTTGAGGAGAGAGGGAGTAGACAAAAGAGATTAGGAAAATGATTCCTACCCGAGCCAGAGCTTCTTCTACAGTGATCATTTTCTCTTTAACCATCATCATCAGCTGAATCCGCTCTTCATCGCTCATTGTGATCTCGCTGGCCACATAGCCGATATCTTCTCCTGTGCAGACCAAAGGGCAAACATGAAGAAACCAAGAGAGAGTTCAATGCTTTGCAACTTTATTCATGCCTTAGAGACCTGACAATATTTTGTCACGCCACAGCCACAAACTTTGCATGTTATTGGGATTTTATGTGACAGACCAGCGCAAAAGATATACAATTGTGAAATGAAAGAAAATTGATATGGTGTTTTCCAATTTTTAAAAAATATAAAACTGAAAATTATGGTTTGGATTGATATCCAGTGCCTCCAACGTCCACTGCAATTAGAGCTTCAAATCATTTGCAGCTGTACTTGCCTCTATCACATTTAGGGAATTTTCTTGTCCATATTTCTTGCAAAGTAGCTAAAATATTCAAATTGGCTTTTGTGTGACCAATCTGATTTGCAAGCAGGATTTACGTTTGAACCTTGACTGGTCTGTCCTAACAAATGACAATGTTTTAATCTAAAGCATCCCACCATAGCTATGTCTGTCCCGGCTCTTTCTAGCTCAGTGTCTTTTGCAGCCCCAAACTGTTCTTTTTTTCAGGATTGCACTGAATGTAGTTCCATTCAACTTCCCATTAAGTCGTAAAGCTTTCCTCTTGCCACTCTTCCATAAAAGCCAGATTTGTGGAGATAATTAAAAGCGTCAACAGATTCCCCTTCATGAGCAGTTGATCTCTACAGAAACTCCAGAGTTACCATTGACATCTCATCTGCTTCTCTAAATCCCGCTCTTCTTCCCCAACTTATCAGTTTAGATGGACAGCCACATCATGTTTGGTTTGCACTTATACTCTTTATTTTTAGGAGACCTAATGAAGCCATAGCTTTGTTTATTCCTGTCCTGCCTGGTGTGTTCCTTGGTCATTCTGATTTTTGTTTACTTATATTCTACTATAAGTCCCTCAGGTCTTCTCAGAAAAGCTGAATTTAGAATCAGACAGAGGTTTATTTGCAAAATATTTAACCAAAATAATGTGTTTTTTTTTTTGCAAGAATAAAAATGTACATAACACAAAATTAAATAAAATAAAGTTTAGACCAAAATTAAGCTATGCATGGGTTAACAGTTTACAAATTAGGGGACTCTCAAGGGTTGGTTACATTGGACTGTATTTGGGGCAGCATCAAGATAAAAAGGACACTAATGTTTTTTTTTTGTTTTTTTTAATATA
>CAEGAD010044449.1:0-97023 GCA_903067055.1 Poeciliopsis paucimaculata
TCAGTCCAATTTATTAAGGCTAAATAAGTGATAACTTTGTTTTGGAACAACAGAGAAACAATTTACCGTTATAGCGCAGGTCCATCGTCATGCTTCCACATTGGAAACGCAGAAAACAGCCCAGGACAACAGCTTCCGGTTCCTTTTCTAAGCCTCTACCTAAGATACGAGCTAAAGGCGGCGTGAGTAATGTCCTTGACCTCACGTGTGCGTGCACGCGCATGCGTGCAGCTAAAAGAGATGGGAGGAAAACACAATCTTTCATTCCTAACATGATCAGAACATAATCGTTTAATATTTAAAAATGACATCAGATGGACCAAGAAAAATCTACAGCTATGTGGGAAATTAAAATAATTAATATGACACCAGTGCAAAAATAGCAAAATTGGGTAAAAGAAGCATTTTTTTTTTTCCCAAATAAACGTCTTTCAATATAAAACGTGAGACGTTTAAAAACTGCAGGTGTGTGTTTGATCACTTTTTGGTTCAAATAAGGTTGCTGCAGTGGGTCTAGGATCCAGAAATTATACTCGAGTGGTGAGTATAACCACTCGAGTATAATTAATAAGTAATAAGAAAAATTACTCAAGCACAAGTAAAAAGTACAGCACAGGAAGAATACTGCTAAAAGTAATCCCCCCCCCTAAAAAGTTACTCCAGTAAATGCGACGAGTTACTACCCAACTCTGTCCACCACACACTAGGTTTTCAAAGTAGGCCTAAAAGTGTTTAAAAGAAAGAGAAAAAACTGATAAGAACATCTTCTTACACGTATTTGCGGCTTATTGGCTTCTGCCAAACTTAAATGGGACCTCTCATACGTTCATCAATGACATTTTGTTTTATAACCCCAACATCGTAACCCTAATGAATTATACAATGTCTCCTGATGAATGAGTTGAATATATGGGGTGAAGCAATGCTTCTTCACACAATCACTTTACCCAGCTTCATTTACTCTTACTGATTTTTCTGAAATCTAACAGTCACATAGTGTCAAGATTACGCCACAACAGTAATACTTTTTTGCAAAAAATAAAAAAATGCTTGGGATCTTTGAAAAACTTCTATAATTTATCAAAAGGGCAATAAATATTAAAGCTCTCAATAATTTTATTTTTTTTTTAAGTGAAGGGTGTCCTGCAGCAGCCTTTGTTTCAGTTGTTCAACGGATACCTCTGACTGAAGCCATGCAATTGTAGCATTAAGGTGCATTTTGACTATGTCATTAGAAACTATAACTCTTGTACAGAAGTGCACGAGTCACAGGAGGGGTGAAAACATTTAATTGTCTGTGTGGAAATGCTCAAGACTACAGCATTTATTGTGACGTGAACCAAACAAGTACAACTCATCATTTTTCACCTGTAAACTGAGGATGCTTTGTAATTTTAAAGGCTCCCTGTCTATTTAAAAAAAAAAAGTAAAAAGATTACTGGGAGTATATGGAGAAGAATTTTACAGTCCAACAGAAGGATATTTAATCTTTAGCATGCCCGTTGGGGACAACAGCAAACATTTAGGAGTTATTACAACAAGAAAGATTTCAAAGAAAGTCTTCACACGTATGCATGTACCAGAGAAGAGTTCAGGTTTTGTCCAAGAAAAATGTTCCAGAAATATTTTGTTCTCTGTATGAGCGCAAACCAAATGGCTGCAGAAGGTTTCTTTTTTTTTTTTTCTTTTAAAATAGGAGGCTGAAAATCTTTTGGTAGCTCAATTGTTAACATTTACGCTAGCAGCATTTCCCTGAATAAATTACTCAATTAAAAAACAAAACAAAACAAATAACATTAAAAAATGTCAGCGTGGGAACATAAAAACGTCATATTAATTTGCGGTGGGCTCGTTTCTGACTTAAGGCAATCATGTGCAGGTGCGCGGCGATGGAAACAGAGCCTCCTCGGTGTATCCTCTGGGACCCTGTGCAGGCTCAGCATTCATTATAACACAACATGAAATAATCAAATACAAAATGAATTGCAAAGGGGGGGAAAAAAATTAACCATACATTTTTTTAAAAAGTGTACCAAAGTGCTTTTCATGCCTTGTACTTCTCCTTCCCTGTTTCACTAATCACGCAGATGTGCTGAAATGGAAAAAAACAGGACCTTAAACGTTGAAGCATATCAAACACATGTTTCTTATTTTTAACACAAACGAAGCCACATGACTCCTCTTGTTTACATTCATATAATACTCACGTTCAGATCTCTGAAGTACTCGTTGTAGTCTAAAGCGTATCCCACCACAAATTTATCAGGGACCTCAAATCCTACAACTACAGCAAAAAAAAAAGAAGAGAAACAGTTTTGTCAACTGTGAATCGTATAACAATTGACACATTATTGAAAGTTTATGATGTACAATTTAACAAAAAACAAATTAAACATGGTTTAGATGAACTGATTTTAGAAAAAACAGTGAAACTGTTGTATTTGTAAACCCATAAGCCATCTGAACGTCTGTTTACATGAGTAAATCTCAGAGAGCCAGCTGAAGTGAATTCAGGGTGTAAATATGTGAGCTGCGCTTCCCCTCACTCGTACGTTTGCAGTTTTACAAAAGGTCTGCAAGGCTTAAGACATTTAAATAAACTGCAATAAAATGAAACTTGACAATTAATGATGTCAGCACAACTTAAGGCTGAAAATATATATTTTTTTAAAATCTACAATCTTAAAGAAATCCACAATCCTCTCCCGTTTTCCAGGTTTTACAAGGACATCCTGGCATTCCCAAGCCAGCTGTGAGATTCATTTCCCGAGTCGCTCGCACTCATCATCCTGACCTCAAATATTGATGTGGATGTCAATCAGTACAAAGTAGTGTTGCTGTGGAGACCAGGGATTATGGGATAGAGTATCATCTCCCATCACATATAATCACACTGTTCTGTTAAGAACGCAAAATAATGTAAGATTTCTCTGAACTTCTAATCTAAACAAACACAATCCTTTAGTGTTTGTTTGGATTACACTTTAAACTGTCTGACTTGGGTCAAAGGTTTTGGTATAAACCATCCTGTACTTCCTGGCTCTTTTACCTCCAAATGTAATGATGCTTCTTATGGTGAAAACCTTCAGTTTTATTGACTGCAGGAAATGACCGCAAAACTTCAAGACTTTACATTTCTAAACCGTAATCTAGTTTGTTTTGGGGTTTTTTTTTTGTTCTTGCTCTTGAAATAAATAGCTCCTTCTCCTCTGAGCGGCCTTTCAGTCCATGAACAGAACATATCAGTCACTGTCCTCAAAAGACATTTTGCTTTTGTCCCTAATCATCAACATCATAGTGATCTTACTTTATGTACATTTCTAAATTTGAAGGAAGGAATTAGTTAACCCTTTTTCGCCTGTAATCTCGTTCACATTACAGATCCAAGAAACGGATCTGGCTGCTACGCTGATTTTCTTCCCTCGACTGTATTTCAGAAACTCAATTACGTCGAACCGTCTAACAATGGTTTACATAAGGATTGGAGCGGACTTTCATTATTAATCACTCTGTTGTTTGTGATCTTCACTGCCAGACAGTCCTTAATGTTGGGAAAATTAACTAATCAGTGTCATGGCACTATACAGCAAATCATCAAATTTCCAAACTTTAGCAGCTGCGTGAAGAAAGTCACTTACAGTCCGGTCGGTAGCCGACACTCCTCGGTGTTCTCTTCACCAGCAAACTAAGAGCAAAGCACCAATCAATAGAAAGAAGAAACTGCTGCACAATTTACACGTGTTGGTATTAAAAGGATGTTCGGGTACCTTGCTACTTTAACCATTTTGGGATTGTACTGTTGGAGAAGCTGCAATAACGTCTTCATAGTCTTGCCTGTGTCAATTATATCCTGAAGACAAACCATGAGAGGAACTTATAAAGGCGGGATCAAAGAGACGCTTTGCTTTATTACAGGATGAGAGGAGAAAAAAAGAAGATACCTCCACAATTAGGACGTTCTGTGCAAAAGAGAAGAAGAGAACGTTAATATTTAATTACATAATTTGTGTCCGTATCAATCTGTTGTGGCAATGGGGTACTGCTTACTACAAGTGGAATCAGTGAAAATGTGGAAGCATACAAAGGTTACATGGATTAAAGTGGTGAACATTTCAAGCAAATTTGTAATAGATTTTTTAAATGCATCTACCTCTTTCACCAGATAGCAGCACAAATATACAGTGAATACTGACGTGAGACAAAAATCAAAGTTCATAATTTCAGCCCTTTCATATAAAAGGAACGTATATGAAAGTATAAGAGTTGATGGGGCAAATTATACAAATGCGCATTTGTACAACAAAACTAAAGAAGACCCTGTAGATTTTTCTCTTCACCACACAGTTACTTGATCCTTTCCATGCGCTTTACGCAAAATCCAAATAAAATATACAAAGGTTTGTTCTGTTGATATTCTCACTTGAGAAATGCGATCAGGTATCAGGATGAAATTTGTGGTTTGATTGTGAGACAGTGGGAAAATGTCTAAAGGCCATAAACACATGCATTGCGTTGTACATTTAAAAATGGTAACAATAATCCTGGGCAGTGCCAAAAGTGCTAACAATATTCTCTTCTCCATACTGACCTTTCCTGTCAGAGTTGACAGATCGTCTCCTCCGATCACTTTGATTTCCCCGGTCGACTGGTCATTCTGTAAGGAAGCAGAGTCACCATGCTGTCACAGAAGCTGCAAGTACAAGCAAAAATCAGTGCTTGTCCAGGTTGAAATTGTTTAAAATTTTATCCAGTATGTTGATAAAACATGAATGTTGTAACTCATTTAGTTGAAGAGTATTGTTACAATACATGAAGTAAATTGAAGTTCTTGGGGCTGGCAAAGAGAAATCCAATCTGTTGCCTCAAAACAATGCGGTACGGTAGGATAAGGAAATACTCATTTATAACTAAGTAGAATTTAATCTGAACCTGCTTTAGTTTGCAACCCTTTGAATACAGGGCATAATTTAAAGATAACCCATGATAAAAACAAAAAAGAGGAACACAGAATAATAATAACAATACTTAAATGGTAAAAAACTGACCCTTTAATAAATCACTACAACCATATAAAATTCTGTAGATTCATATGAATTTCTAGAAGAGTGAGATCTGCAATGTCAGTGTTAATGTTTTACGCTTGCTATCAATTAAATTACTTTACGACACAGAGAATGTGTAAATCCTAAATGACAATGGTTAATTTGAATTAGTCGGCACAAGCAATCTTTGGTTTTATGTTGGAGATGTTCTTTGTTTTTTTCCAAATGAAAACGTGTGATTTTGATTGTGAGGTTTTTTTCATGCTGCAATTTATTTTAATCTCACAGTTTCCATGCAGCCTCCTGGGAACCCTGGGCGACCTTGACCAGGCCACAGATAAGCTGGACCTCATGTTCTGTTTACAATCACGATTAGAGCTGCTACAGATGAAAATAACAGCTAACAAAGGGTGAAGCGATACATTACACAGTAACTCTTGAGGCGAATGAAGTCCACTGTCATGGGGATGGAGCGGTCACTGTTCCTGTTCAGGGCTTTGATGTAGTCCAGCAGGTCTGCAAAAAACTTGTAACCCCCCTTAAGAACGCAAAGGGCCACAATGTGGTGCCCTCCCATTTCCTTCATGATCTCCCTGGCCAGCCTCTCTGTCCTGTGATAACGTAGGGGGGAGACAGAAACAGGACTAGGATTATCAGCTCCGTTTTGTGCAACCGTCAGCCAAAATTCCTCTTTATTTTCAACTTACTCCACTAGGCACAGCTGTCTTATCTAAAGGGAGACAAATCTTCTTCACAAGATATGAGAAACTCTATTTGCACCTTAGTAGTCTCTCCTCTTAAGCAATGAAATGTTTTATGTTTCAACCACAAACTTCCCTGACAGAAAAGTCCAACAAAAAAAAAAAAAAAAAGACACATAGAATATATGAGATTAAATAAGAAAATTTAAGGCCATCTTAATTTTTTAAAATGAGACATTTTAGACATTTTGACATTGTTATAGAGTTATAGAGACAAGACTTTTTAAGGATGCCAATTAAGAATAAAACAAGACAAAGTCCAAATACATGGCAACATTTTTAAATTTCTAAAACTATCGAAAAAGAGGTACCATTTGTCTTCTGCTTCTAAATTACCCAGTACCTTGGTTCATCTTAACATCCCAACAAAATACATGAAAATTTACGAAAGCTTCATAACAAAATGTATGAAAACTTTATGTGGTATGTATAAAATTACAAGGCATTTTGTATTTAAGTTATGGGGCGGTTGTCACACTGTTGGAAACAAGAAACCCTTTAAAGATGCTCTGTGTTCTTGTTCTATGCAAAAGGGGTTATAATCTAATCCACTATTTAAACAAAGCAGCCAACTTTTGTTGACCTTGTAATTTACCGCTTTCACTAACTTGTTTTTGTCGTTACGAACAAGGTGACCCACCTGTCCAAGATGAGTCCGTGAGGAATATAAACCTTCTCCAAGGCGGCAGCGTAGTGCTTGGGTATACAGAAAAGATCCAAGTCGTAACCCTGCTCCTCATCGCTAATCTGGAAGCAAACAAACAAAAAAAAAAAAAAATCTAAGAAATGCTTCAAATCTTGGAAGTTGTTAACCTATAAAGATAATCCACCAGACAGAGGGCAGTAAAACCTTCTGTTTTACAACTCAGACAGTTCATCCATCACTAAATAGAGGACATGAGCCGTTTGTTAAAGATTAGCAAGTAACCGCGATCCCCCACCCACGGCTCTCAGAAAGAGGCCTTTACATTTCCAGACATCCTTCTACCTGCTCGAGGTTTACCTTTGAGAACACACTTTGTCCCAGAGAAAAACACATCAACAGTTTTGCCATATTCTCTGAAAATTTCTATGATGCTTCAATCCTTTTCCAGTTACATTTTAAAAAATGTAATTTCCTGTCGGGGGTCAACTGGTAGTCAGAATAATTGGAATCGTGTGACATTGGGAAGCGAGTGTGGGAATGATGGGATGCGGTTCTGCAAAGATGCAGCGCGGAAGTGGAAATGTTTAGAACATATCAGGTGATACAGCTCCAAGTAGACCAGATGGTGCATGCTAAACTCCAACGACTGCAAAACATATTTGGATTAAACCCCTTCAGCTACAAAAAATAACGACTGGTAAACCCAGATGTTCTGATGGTCAGATGATCTGAGATTATTTCTACAATCATTGATTTGAGGTCACAGGAGCAAAAAAAACTTTAAGATTGTGATTATACTGAGAAACATGGAGCTATTTTAAATCTGGTGTGGCAGAGAAAAACTCCTGTCTACAAAGCAAACTTGCTGTTCAACCAGCGGTTCTGTTTTCCTTTCCAGCACTAATCACAACTTGACCTGCGTTGGCCATTTCTTGGAAAACAGAGAACTGGATATTTGTTTGACTTTTTTCCAGCATGAGGCTCGTCACAGCGCCGCAAATCAAATATTACCGAACGGTCTCGTCCCACACGGCAGGACCTTGTGTTCTGAAAATAAAACTACACCCACGGCGCAATAAACATTGCATGTTGACCGCATTTCTGGTCTGTAGCATCCTTAATAGAGTTTAGCCTGAAGCAAACGTCCAAAGACAAAAAACAGTCCTGATTCAACCAAAGGGACGTACAAGTTTAAATATCTCAAGCTCAGAGCATTACCACAGTATTAGCTCAATTTTTATGTTTATGTAACTATACCAAGGCGGGAAAAACCCCAGATACCCCAGAAAACTTGCTAAGCTCGGTGTGCTAGGGCAGTCATTCATGCCATGTTTTTAAGTTAAAAAAGGTTTAAAGTTCACATGAAATTTGAAAATATCACTTGATAGTTGTACGTTATTGGAAGACTGGACGATTAATACCCAAACACCAACTTTAAAGTCTTATAAAAGGCAACAATTTAAAAAAATACTAAAATAAATAAACAATGTTAAACCTGGTGGGGGCACATGTAAAGCCTGGTGGCCCGCCAGGCTTATATTACACCTTGGGAAACCCTGCAAGGATTTAATATATTCTGGCTTCAGCATTGATAATGCTGTCCGTTATGCTGCAACTGTCAGGTAAAATCGTGGTACCAAGATGCCAGAGAGAACTGCCCCTCCCCTACTTGTTGCTGGTCAGTCTGGAAAAGGACGCCTTCTGAACTTTTTTACTGTTTACATACAAACTGTGGCAATTTGGGGATTTTCCAGTCACGACAATATGGACAGTTATTATGTCCATATATACGAAAACTAAAAAAAACAAACTTTTAGGCTTAATTAATTGTACGGGACAGACTTAATGAGACATGCATCATTCAATGGTTAGTTAAAAATATTTCTAAACTGTTAACATTATAACTAATGTTCCAAATATTGACTCGTTCTTGATTTTTTAAAATTATATTTCACGTTAGACAGTTTTTGTAAATACAATGAAATTGTAATATTTACACTTATCTGCCTGCGGCAGACATTAAACTGTTTATACAAAGACTTCACATAAACATGTTTTTTCTTTTTAACCCATTTAATAGGATTAACTTAAAAGTACCTAAGTATCCATTATGCTTCAGCTCATTTTTCTCTTTAGTTGTGTTGGATGAAGTGATTTACAAAACAGCGGTAAAAACAATAAAAATGAACTAAAAAAAAAAAAAAAAAAGAGCAGAAAAAAATGTCTTGCTTGAAAATAAATGGATGTTAAGTAAAATGCACCAGTCATGCTTTTCCTGTCTCTTATAAAGCACTAGTTTTCTGTGAAGTCTGACATGCCTGTCCGAATGTGAAAGATCTGTGTAATTTTCCTCGCACAAAGAAAACAAATGTGTTACTATGATGTGTTTTTTTATGTGCAGCAATAAAAAAATAATAAAAAAGAATAACAAAATCATCCTGTTATCCATCGTTCCTTGCATGTATCCCGATTTTCACTCAGGAAACGGCATCACGGTTCATGCATCTAGTTCTTAATTTTGACACATTTAATCAGCAGGGGCAAAATAAAAATGTCAGATTCTCTGTATTTTACCAGTCGATCAACAAACTGAGATAATCAAAGAAGTCGATTACAATCTCTGGAGGACTTCTTTGGTGCATCTCCAGCTTTAAGTTATGCAGACATGCGTGTGAAGTTGTTTTTCCTTTGGTTACCCTGTGATGTGTGTCTAAAGGTTTCCAGGGTGTATGTGCCTCCTGTCCAATGCCCCAGAAGTCAGCGTGTTCATAGTTTTCCTCCAATCAGAAGTCAGTATGCTGCATGTTGCTCAACTCGCTGACATAATGACTGTTTAAAAACTATAGAGAGAATTAAAATAAGCGGTATTAGACGTGAATTCCCTTTATTTGAACACGAGAATGCCACTGCACATTAATAATTACAATACCTCGGTAAATAATCCTAATTATGAACCAACTGCAAATACTTGACTAAATAAAGTCTTTCTGAAGCACGTTCCCCTGCTAGTAAACGACGGCTGTGTAATTAACTTTAAATAATTGTGTAATTGCACAATTACAGCTGCAGACAAAACGCAGCAGCCCACACGTCTTGTTTTGTGAGTTTACGACGAGCCATATCTTATCTACGTCACTGCGCTGAACGTGGAGAGCGCGTGCCTGTTCCCAGCCTCAGGCCACGCTTTTAAGGGTTGAAAATGGAAAAAAAAAAACAAACAAAAAAACCCCAGAGCGTTAAATTGTACAATGCAGTGCACATTCAGTGAACTCGGAGTCTCATAACAGCGTGTTACTCCCCGGGGCTCAAACGGCGGTAACACCCGATCACCGACTGTCTCCTGTTTCACTAGAGGGAAGAACTCACCACAACACAGGAGCTCGACGTCGCCATGTCAGCGTCGGTCCCCCAGCGTTAAAATGCTAAATGCTAAACCTAGGTCTTCTGCTAGAGAAGACAACTATTTTATGCTCGGGCTAGTTTCACAGGCTCGTCAGACACACATGGAGGTGAGTGAACCGTAACAGAGCTCGTGTTTTTCCGGAGCTTTTCTGTCGCTCTGCTACCGGTCCTGCGCAGGAGCCCCGCCAGCCAATCACGTGTGAAGAAAAAGACTCGGCCCCGCCCCCCTCTGCGGCGGGGTTGGGGAGGGGCTTCACGAGCTGAAGAGCGCGAGGCAGCTTTGACTTTCCAGCTGCGCGAGGTCACCAGATTTCCGAGTTGTTTTCATGTGTAAAATCGTAGATGTGGTTTTAAATCGATTGCTATTTTGATTCGTCTGACCGGATTACATAAGCGATTAAAACTTTTCCTCTAAAAATCCCACTGCAAACATAATCCATAGTCGAAATGAATATATTTAAAAGCTGGAAAATCAACATATTTTATAAGAACTATTACATAGTTATTACTAAGAAATAGTATTATTAATACTAGTAATTAATACTATTACTAATAGTAATAGTTGCTAACATTACTATCACTTAGTAATAGTAATAGTATTAATCCTTTTAGACTCAGACCCAGAATAAACAAGAAACACACATGGGAATTAAGTTAAAACACAAAGTTTATTATTAATTAGATTCAATTATAGATTCAACACTAAACACTAAGTGTGCTTACATATTTTATTAGTCAAATCAATGCAGTTTTTACCTGCTTACTGCCAAATTGTATCAATCAGTCCCTCCAGTTTCTTGACAATGATTGTGTAAATTCACGCAAAATCACCAAACCCCTGCACTTTTTTTGTGCTAATAATTGGGAGTTTATTGCAGATCTTTCTTAAAAATGGTCAAAAGCTTTACTTGTACTACGATCTATACAGCGAGCACTAAAAAGTCGCATTTACCGTTTCAAATCAGCGCAAATATTTTATTTGATTGTATTTCGAAACTTTTTCATTTGTGACTTCAAACTGACAACCCTCCTGGCTGAAACTGAAAATACCTAACCAGTTCCGTACCAACGTCGTAAGTGTAACTGGAGGTAGTTTCTCTAATTGTGCAATTTTGTCACTTGGAATTAGATAGTTGCAATGTTTACCAACTTGATTGAGTTGGTAAACTCAATCAAGATACACACACTTTTCCTGTGTATCCATGATTTATGATGTCAAAGTTGTTGAGGTTTTTTTTGTTGTTGACTAGTTTATTCAATGAGTTCATTGTTTAATACAATTTTTACCGCTGGTTCCGAGAAGGAATTTAGTAAACTTAAATACAATTAAAACCAGAGGTTTGGATGGAAAATATAAACACATTTTAGCTGTGTCCCTGCTCAATCGCAGCTTTTCCAAATGGTTGAATTACCTCCTCAGTCTGTTATATAGCTCTCCAGAAAAAGAAGAAAAAACCCTTCTGTTTGTGGAGTCACCTAGCGATCCAAGCAGAATTCCAGCACATTTGGTCAGCTGACTTTACCACTGCACAACGGCTGCTGGAAAAGACGAGTTCTGTTGTCGACTTACCATTGAGAAACCACTTGCTGCATGCCTGTTGGTTGTGCAGGAGGCTCCGCTTTTGCTTTTCAATGACACGCGGTTGTACAAGTTGTGCATCTGTTCGCAGACATTTTCACGAGCAAGTGCAAACGTTGAGCAGCTTATTTGGATTTAAAGTGACACACTCTAAAACATCTCATTCTCATTATCTAAGAATTATTTTGTACAAAAAAAATGTGATGAACATGTTTTGTGTAGCCCATAGACCAATCATAACCTGTTCAAAAAAAACAATCTGTCACCTTTAAGGGCTGCTGTGGAAGATTTGGGTATAATTAAGATTTTTTACTGCCTAAAATGAAGATAATGAAACTAAAGATTTGGATTTGTTTAGGACCTTGCAGAAAAGCCTTCTGAATATAACCATAAAAACTATTTGTGCTAACTATATATAACTATATAGAATGCACCCACTGATTTATCAAAAGTTGAGGAACGCAGTGTAAAAAGTGGGACAGTATAAACTCTCATCTGTTTAACTTTCACATTAGGATGTGAGAAATAGCTACACTACTGTAACGTACAGAAATATGGCGATGCAGCTGCCATTTTCCCAGGAAACTGTACGAGGGACTGAAAATGAAGACCCGGCTCAGCCGACAATGTGTAAAACAAAATATTTTCTATTCCAATCTTCCATGAATACATTTGAGTTACAAGTAAACAGTACACCAAAACAAGGTCCACCCGCCTTCCCCTAAAGAGCTCTACGCTGCTCTTTAGCAACCAGATAAAAAAAAAAAAAACAAACAAAACAAAACAAAAATAAACACCACCTTTAACAGTGGGAAAATCCAAGTGCATGCTGGCAAAGCTCATCGACATCTGAAATCCGGATATTCAAAAGTACTAATGATCGGGAGTACAGTAGCAAAATATTACATTATCAAGAAAGAAAGGCTAACATGAAGAGTACTTAAGATATGGTATAAGAAACAAGGTAATCAAACTGCACAACTTCGGAAAGACTAGTAACAAACAGACCCCTCTTAAAAGTGAGTCCAACGGAGGCAGGAAGGAGTCTCTGCTTTCCATGAGCGTGGTTCGTGTGATCTGGGGAGGAGAGAGCGCAGGAGGGGGCAAAAAGTGACAGTCCATCTGTTCATGCTAATGCCTTTAATCTGCACCCCATGATGACGAATCTGGGGAAAGATTAGCCCACTGTTTTTCATCCCGCTCTGAAGGTCCAGTGTTCAACAGGGCGACACTGATCTGCGATAAGTACCCAGCCAACCCCAGGCAGGTTCTCATGAAGACGACATCTGGTGCACGTTGGAACCTTATGTCTTTTTACTGGGAAATGTATTTTAAAAAAAAGAAAAGAAAAAAAAATTGACGTGGGAGGCCAAAGGGAGCTCCTGGACCATGACTGTGTGAGTCGGCTAAAATTTAGTATAAAAACGCTCTTCATCTTCTCTCCACGTCGCAAACCTGTAAGGACAGACCAAATATCACATGTTAGCAACTTATTTTAATTAGAAGGGGGGGAAAAAACAAATGAGGAGAAGCAGCATTCAGCTTCTAAGCACCTTCCAGAAAACTATAAAACAACTGAAACACTGAGTGCCTTTAAATCTCGACTAAAAAGCCAGCTGTTTAGTTGTATTCGAAACGTAATCAACTACGAATTTAATGATGGCACACGACTTAATGTGATGTTTTGATTGTTGATTCTATGTTGCATGACTGTTTTTGTGTTGTGATGTAAAGCACTTTGAAATGCCTCGCTGCCGAAATGTGCCGTACAAATAAAATTTGATCGATTATACAAAGAAGTCAAAAACAACACACTTTAAGAGAAAACACAGCAAATAGATAAAAATTAAACAAGTTTAAGAATAAAGCAAAAACAACAAAACAAAAAAAAAGTCAAAAAAAGAAAGAATTCTGGGGGATGTAGGCTGAAGAAAATCTTTAGCTGCTCAACCTCTCAGTTAGCTAAGAAAGGTTGGTTGAATCAGCCAACTCACTCACTCACTCTCTGGTTACCTAGCAACAATCTGTTCAGTAAACGGCGCAGCAGCAATTTCAAGTTTTTGCCAATTGCCTCAGAACTGCTTAAAAATATAAAAGAACAACAGTGTAAATAGAAAGGAGAAAATAAGTACAGCAGCTTGAAAGATCACATGACCAGTCTGGTTCAGATATTTAAAACAAAAAAATAAAAAACCTTGGAATAATTATCGACACTGCCTGATGTGTCGGGATATTTTCGGCCATGCCGCCCAGATGAAAGATGCTTTAAAAAACACAACACAAATCAAAAGAATACTGGAAAAAAGAAGAGAGAAATGATAAGATGGAAAGTAGAAATTAAAAAATGACAGGTAGGAATCTTTGACATTTATGGTTTAATTGTAGTAAACTGTCTGAACGTCACAAAGCAGAGTGGACCAACACTGGGACACCACATCATCACCGACTGTGGAAATTTCACACTGGATTTCAAGCAACGTGGATCCGTTGCCTCGCCGCTTCCTCCTCTCCAGACTCTGGGATCTTTGTTTCCAAATGAAATGCAAACTTTACTTTAATCTGAAAAGCAGAACAAATCCTTAGTGTCCTAAGGATTTGTTCCTTAGGACACTAAGGAACAAATCCAGTTCTTCTCCTTAACCCACGATGGTGATGTTTCCGTTTCAAGAATGACTTCACACATTCGTTCGGCAGCTGTAACTCACAGTCAACAAAAACAACAAAAACAAACACTTCATACACATCACTGTGTGTGTGACTTGCTATTTTTGAGGGAACAAATCCCAAAAGACGTTCTGCTGTGTAGAGCAGCGCCTTGGGAGCAGCCCCACCTAGTTGCCGTTTACTTGTGTCGCCGGTGTTCCTCCGTGGTCGATCGCTGCCCTCTCTCTGCTGCGGTTCTCTCGCTCCTCGTCTTCCTCGTCCCGCTCCTCGTTCCCGCTGTGGTTCTTACAGTAGAGTCTAAGAACAAAACGGAAGCACAAAAAAAACAAAAAAAAGAATGCTCTGTTTAAATAAATAAATTAAAAAAAGACAACGATACTTCAAGTTTCATTAACTACCATTGAAATGCTGATTATCATCAGGCACAGTAGAAGTGGTTCGAACCGTTTTAATCTTATATTTGCAGTGTCTACTTTTTTTGCTTTACAATAAAATGGAAATAAACATATCTGAAAACCAGGTGCGGACGTGGCCAAGTGGTTTTAAAGCTCTAAACTTGTTCACTGTGCACTATGTAAGTAGTAACTATAATTAGTAACCCAAAAACATACAGAGCTACATTCAGGAAAAAGGAAAACTCACACAGATATCAGCAATTTACATTTGGTATGAAATACATTCAAGCTGCTTTCAGATCCTTTTTTATTAACTTAGGACACTTATTAAAGTGACAAAAAAAAACCAGAATTGTAAAACTACCTGTAGTGTTTGAATCTGCATTCATGACTTAAAGATGTGCACGTCTTCTGAAATTAATTTGGCTTGCGCTGATGAAGATTTGGGGAAGTTTTGGGGGGGGGAAGTGACATCAAGATCCAGTTTATGAAAAAAAAAAAAAGTAACGAGTTTTGCAAGAAATAATTTTAGTATTTGGTTTTTAAAATTATGCTGACAGAAATAAGTTGATATAATGTGGTCAAAACGTGAAAAGAATCAGCCTTCGTTTAGAAATTTACCCTTCTATATCTGAACTCTGCATTTACGAGGAAGTCACTCAGAAATTTCTCTTGATAATTTTACAGAAAATTCAAACGCGAAACATTCGATGCGTTTGCTGTTGCAGTTCATGTTGAGCTCACTTGTAAATGCCGCGGGCCATGTTTTCTATGTACTTTGCCTTGTCCTGTAGCCCACAGTGGTAGTGGTAGGTCTTCACACAGGCTTTAATTTCACACCCAATAGTAGCACCCAGCTGACTGCACAGTGTGCATTTCTGGAAAAGAAAAGAAAAGAAAAAAACCAAATACGTAAGGTAAGTCAGGCAAAGCAGTCAGCTTCAAACTCAAAAACTTGATTTTGCATGAATGTTCCCACCATTCTTTTGCCTCTCTTGATTTCCTGGATGACCGTCTTTACGTCGAAGTTGCCAAACTCGGCCCGCGACGTAGTCGTAAGCTGCACGGTCCCCGACGAGAAAAGCTGCAACACATCAGAGATCTTGAGAAATACACAGTGACCCCTGAAGGCCTAGTCTCATTCCTTGAATTTCTTCAACTATGAACGTCAACATGTTTTAGAAGGATTTGACATGCTTGACCAACACAAAGTAGAGCATAATTGTAAAGAGGAAAGTAAAGGACTTTTCTTTATTTATTTATTAATAAAATGCCCATCTATATATTAAACAAGTGCCTGCGTGAGAAGCAGGATGGCTTTATTATATTGTCTTTATTCTTACCTGACTGATTAAAAATATGCTTCCGGTCACTAGGTGGCAGCAGTGTTCAAATTAATCAACAGGCTGCCTAACACTGATGTGAACAGAGCTGATGGAGGATACAGGCTCATATGTTTTGAAATATCAGGAGAGGTGAAGAGGTTCGTAAAAAACAAAGAAAAATGGCGACATAGGTAAGTAAAGCAATTATGATGGAGTATTACGGCCGAACTAAGATCCTTTTTTTTTACAATACAAGAATAAAGTCATAATAATAATATGAGAGCAAACATATTACAAGAACAATCATACTATCGCAGAATAAAGACGCAAAATTACGTCTCTAAAATCCTTTTGACAGAATTATCTAGATCTGACGTGAACAGCTCAGCAAGTATGTGTTTTTTTCTCTGAAGAGTTTAAACAATAGTTTCAAAGCTGAAAATAATTTATAAAACCGATAAACTGTAACTTCACAAGACACAAGATAGTCCTAATTTTAACACAGCTTGTGTAGAGTTATCATAAAATTACTTTACTCCCATATATGAGGAAAAAAACTTCTTAGTCTAACCCTAAAAGTCCAACGTATGGAAGTAACTAGCAGTAGAAGAATAGCAGGAAATAGACAAAGCCTACATAACCTGTGAAAGAAAAACAGACAGACAGACAGACAGACAGACAGATAATCTGTTACGAGCAATACTGTTGCAAATTTTGCACAAACAATGTTAGAGCCAGAAACCTTTAGAGAAAGAATGAGCTCAAAAAGCTGACATGTAGCCAATATTTTAAAATGTTACTGTGTTAAGTCTAGAAATACACATCACAGGTTTTAATTACTAAATCGAACTTGGAAACTGTTTGAGACATAACACCATAAAATGAGCTGGAAGACGAGAATAATAATTTTAAAAAAAACCTATGGGTGTGACATAAAATAATTGCGAATCGCCATATTAGACTATCACATAAAGCTCCTATTGGCAGTGTAAGCATATCCTGAGGCTGAATGATTGATCCTACCATGCACTTGTAGTGTGCGGCCACTTTCTTGGAGTTATCCGTGTGCAGCACGCCTCTCGTTTCGTTTTCCTCGTCGCCTGCGTGGCAGAAGCCACAGCGCTGGCCGGCGTCTCCCAGGCTGGCTCGAAGCGGTGACCTGTCCCGCTGAAACACGGCACAGTGGTAAAACCGAGACTCGAGCTCACGCGCACCGAAACAAATCGGTTTTCAGCCGGTGAGTGCATTTACGTGGGAGGAGCTCTCCTCGTCGGCAGCCTGCGAGGAGGAGGTGGAGCGGGTTTCTTCCGACTGGCCGCGGGACGTCACCTTAGCTCGGCTTTTCTCGAATCTGCCCCGGCCTCGACTTTGCGGAGGCGACGAGTCCGAGT
This sequence comes from Poeciliopsis paucimaculata, assembly GCA_903067055.1. NCBI lineage: Eukaryota > Metazoa > Chordata > Actinopteri > Cyprinodontiformes > Poeciliidae > Poeciliopsis > Poeciliopsis paucimaculata. Next base: position 17,206 of record CAEGAD010044449.1, read on the forward strand.
CGTTGGCCACGCCTTCCTCTTCTGCGTCTGCTGAAACGTTCCCAATCAAACCCTTAGATTCACAACGATAGTAGAAGTAGACAGATTCGACATGTAGCAGAGAGCGAACTCTTGTTCACCTTCAACATCATCCTGAGACGCATCCCGGTGTTTGCGACAGTAAACGCTGCCAACACAAAGAAGAAATTAGTGGAAGTGAACCCACTGAAGGAATAACAATCTGCTTATGTTGCTGAGGACAAAATAAAAAAAAAAAAGAGTTCAGAACTAAACTCACAGATAAATCCCCTGCGACGGATTCTCTTTGATCTGGGCTTTGTCGTTCACCGCACAGAAATAGTGATACGTCCTCCGGCACGTCTTGACGTCACAGCCGATGGTCGCGCCCGGCCGGTGACAGGAGGAGCACATCTGGAGAGGGGGGGAAGCAGAGATACGGCTGAGGCTCAAAGCAAGGACGGCTTTAACGAAAGCCAACCTCCGACATGTAGCTGCGCTTCCATCAACGGCAATTTTGTTTTTCGATAAAACGTTGTGCTGGGATGAAGTGGTTTTTCAGCCGTGTCGTTCGAGATGACTTTCACAAAACTGCAACGTTTTGTGTCACAGGAGTCACGTGATCAACAGCCAGGTGTTACTACTGGTGAAAGCAACAAAGAAGACAACAGGATGTAGTCTTCTTTGTGGTTTATAGTTTGGTTTTTTCTGGACTCAACCAGAGTCTCTAACTCCAGAGCTCTTCTGTACAACTACCAAATACAATTTTCCCACAACTCCGCATACACAGTCGCTCCCACGTATAAGGGTCTTGTTACACCTATGCAGATCTTGCCATGATCTATAAGAACTTATGTGAACAAGTTCATTCAAGTGTGATTTGGAGGTTATTTCTTATTTAATGGAAACACCACAATTGTAGAAAGTAGACAAAGATTTGCACACATTTGTAATTGAAACGCAGCTAGTGACGGAACGTTTAAATGAGTAATTTCTCTCCAGAGAAAGGCCACCTTCGAATATCAAACTATGTTCTTTTCCTTTAATTTGGCTTTAAAGGAAAAGCGTCACTGATATGGAACAACGTACAAACTGAGTCTGACTTTAGGCATGAAAAACATGTGAAGTGTCAAAAAGCTGAATAAATGCAATCAGCATTTTTTAAAAGTAAATTCGATTCCACAGGGATGTTAAACCAACTCTTATTGATAACCAAAGGCCAAGGCAAGCTTTTAACAGGAATTCGCATTGTGGAAAAATAAAAGCAAGACCTCAAGACTCCTTGTTCTGAAAGTAAATAAAAGCATTTCACAGGGAGGGAAAAAAAACAGTATTGGACAAACATCAGAAAGCAAGCCAACATATTGTAATTCGAGGATTAAATCCAGATTTCAGAGAGGACAAAAAAGGAATAAGTTGGAGCATAACACTGAGAACACAAAACTTACAGAATGATTCTGTTTTACACAAAGTTGCTGCTTTGGAATCACTACAGGAATCAGATAAAGTTGCACACAAGTTGCACCGAGTTTGATGTTGGCTGGTGGCAAAACTTTTCAAAGTGCAGCCTTGAAAAATACGGTTTGGGTTTGTAACGTTTCTCAGAGTTCAGAGGGTTTATCTTCATCTTAGGGGTTGGCTAGAGACAGGGGAGGATTTTAGTTCAGCCAGTCTGTTCGAAACCCAAAAGAACCAGTCACTCAACACACCATGTTAAATGCTAACAGGCTGCGCTGACAATGCTACTTGATGCTGAAAGCGAAGAGGATGAAAACTCAAGTTTAGCCATTTCTAGCATCAGCGGCATGTTTAAAAATACATTTAGAAAACGAAAAGCGGCGCAAGAAGTTATTTAAAAGAAATTGTTGAAGAAACAAAGACATGGCTGCAAGAGGGCAAGAGAGAGCAACACTCCAAAATATAATGAGAAGGCAGAATGTAAAACAGCACAATTTTCTTCTTAACCTTAAAATTCTAATTCAAACGTACTTTGATGATCCCAATTAAAATTAAATACGGGTCATGACTGGTCTCTCAAGGACTAATTCAATTTCTTAAAAATCTGAAAGATCAACAATGTCGAGGGCGGTGGCCTCCAAATGTTTTGCAGGTGTTGGATTTATGTAGAAAGGGGCTCAGTAACTCACTACACATATGAAACAAAAAAAAGGGTCTCAAATATTTGCGCTGTTAAAATAAAAGCCGTCACATTTGAAATATTCTGGGGTTGATTGTTGTCTGTTTGGCAGGTCAGGAAAGTCTATTTTCAGCAACTAGAATGGCACCGATTGCAGTTTTCCGGTTGATCAGCGATTATTTAAAAAGCCTGACGATTCTGATTTTGGTTGATTCCTTTTTTTTTGTTTTTTTTTTGACAATAAATGATTTTATCCATTTATTGAATTTTATGTTTACAAAGATTTCATTTGTGAAAAATCTTGACTTTTTTTTATCTCACCACTCCTTGGTTTGCTGTAGTTCATACTGAGTCACTCAATTTTTCAAAAATGTATTATCCACGCTGACTTCCAACCTCTGCGTCTTGTTTATTACAGCCGTGCACAGCATCAACATCTGACATGTTAAATGGAAACATTCACATTTTCCTTTTTCTTTTTTTCCCCATTTTTTGCAACATTTCAAAAGTTTGCTTAAAATTCACATGACAATTAGATGGAAACATAGCTAAAGCTAGTAAATTTAGTAATGTTGGTCCTAATTCTAACTGCTAAACATGATGATTCTGATGCTAAACCCAGCCTACAAATCGGAAATCAGCCATAAAAACTAGGGGCGTACCGATTTATCGGTGCCAATTTTCTTCATTTTGTGCGATTGGTGATCGGCCGATTTTTACATGTGAAGCTGATCTTAACCACCTTGGCAAAGGTCTAAAAATCAATCACTGGGCTTTTCTTGACATTACCTGGTTTGACTGGCCGACCAGGTCATGTCTGCACATTTACAGTTAACAACAGTCACCCCATTGTTGCTAATTCAGCAACTTTGTTGATAAAATGAGCAACATTTCAGACAAAAAAAATGGTATTGGTCAAATTCAGAATCGGTAAGTTAGACTTTTTAAAAGATCGGCGATCGCCAATAAAACTGCAATCGGTGCAGCTCTAGCTCACTCAGGAACTGCAACTCGGCAATTACTGCTTCTTAGTTTTCTCCCCTCACACACAGCAGGGAGCAATGCATGACGCTGTTGGCTTGAGTTAAGGAGAGACACGCAAAAACTTATAAAAACAAATAACATCTGAGTTTTGATGGCTCCAGCGAGCCTCCTCCAGCCCCCGAGGTGAACAAACCATCTCTGGACACGTATGTTTGTTTTTCTCTCTGATTGGACCCATGAGGTGAGCCCTGCGCACAAGTTATTTAAATCTCTGCAGCGCTGATCCATTCTGCCGTCAAACAGCAATAAATAAATAATAATCAAGGTTCCTACGCATTTTTTATAAAGTTAAAGTCCCACACTCTTCAGACTTAAATGTCAAGAGTCTTTTCTTGGCTAATTTAAGCATGAACACACTTGCTATGAAATTCAACACGCACACAAAACAAGAAGATGACGGATGGAGGAATATGGAAAATTTGAAGCCCGCTGCCAGATAACATCTCTGCGGAGCAGCGATTACCATTATGCAACAGTGAGAAGTGGGAGCTCACCAGTTTGCTTCCCCTCTTGATCTCCTTCTTTACATCATCGACGGAAAACCCTCCAATGTTTTCGCTGTCTGAGTGTGACGTAACCAGAGCCGAAGAGAAAAGCTGTAGAGAGGAGAAACACAACAGCGAGCAGCTGGATTTCATGTCTTTTCGTTGAAATCTGAAATACTTGTTGGATAAGTTTTGGGTTTGTTTTTTATTTTTTGGAGTAGAAGGACATCCTGGCTTATATTTAAACATACAGAGTTAACCGTAGAGTTGGTTTCTACACGAGTCAAACAGAAATAGTGGCTCTATTTAGGCTGCAATGTTTATTTCTCTTACATGCAGAGTGGCTTGGTGGGAAGGGTTTTGGAAATAAGACGCGCGTGCTTGAGGGATGCGAGGCAGTAAAAGTTGAGAACAAGGAGCTCCTCTCACCATGCACTTGTGGTGAGCTGCCACCTTCTGGCTGTCGGACACCAGCAGCTGGCCGCACTCCTTGTCCCGGCTGCTCTTGCAGAAGGCACATTTGGGCAGCCGTGCTGCGGCTCCTCTCCTCTGTCCCGACATTGCCAAAGCTTCCGACGCGCCGCAGAGACTCTGATCAAACAGAAAAGGACCATTAGAAACCCATCAGAGGCGTGAGGGTGGAAACACGAGGACGTCGTCCAATAATGAGGAAGAAAAAAGAAAAAAAAAAGGGTGATGAAGCTTTTTAAGAGGAGTTAAGAAATCAATTCTCACTTTGAGAGACGATTTCTCTTCAATCCATCTCATTTCAATTGGTCACATTAGTTGGAAGTTCTGTGAACGAAACCTTAAATTGAATTCTTTGACTGCAGCACTGTGACGTCGACTCTTTGGTGGAGCGGCAACTAGCGATTATCTTAGCTGTCGAATAATTAGTTATTCTGTCGATTTACACAATATTAGAAATAGATTAAAAGATGCAAATAAATAATCCCAATTCCTTTTTTAAACGAGAAAAATAAAAGCTGAAACTCGTCCTCTTGAGGAGTTTTTGCTAAAACATATTTACAGACTTAGTTGTTTTTATCTTAAATGCAAACTGTATTTGTTTTCTCTACAGCTTTGACTTAATTACTGCTCTGAATATGTTGGGAATTTTTACAAAATGGCCTTTTTCTGAGTCTGTATACTCCTATTAGTAAATACTCAATTGCTAAATTAGGTGACAATTTATTCAATAATCGATTAATCATGATTAACAGTTTCTGCCTTACTCTATATACAGCCCAGAACCCAGATTATGGCCCAGATTTTTATTTTTTTTAACCTTTCCACTGTATGTAATGGACACCGGACTATAGATGTTCTCCCAACCTAGCGACCCGAGGCTAAAATAAACAATTATCTGTGTTATATCTTGTCTAAATCCTGGGAAAACTCAAAGTTAAATACATTTAATTCAAAATTCATAGAAACTGTTAACTTAAAACAGTTCAACAAAAACAAGTGTTACAGTGAAACTTGCTATAAAGGGATTGCTAGCAATGCCAGAAATTACGTCACCAGTGATTTTGTGAAAAACAATTATTTCTCCAACATAGGATGTCGTCCCTTCTTAAGTAAATGCACTCAAATTAAAGCTTTGAACTTCCTAAACTTTTTTTGTGACCATATACTACTGCTTTAAAAAAATATTGATAAGGTTTTGTGGTCATCTGTCAGCAATATTCAGACTCTCTAGAATAGATTCTTTTTCTTAAAAGGTAAATGTCTGCAGCCAAGTTGTTCAACTACTTATAGCTAATCGATTAGCTTGCATTCTGAACACTCCTGTAGGATTTGAAATTTCTTGTCTGAAAAAAAAAAAAAAAAAAAAACAGTGTAAAAAGCTGTACAAGTATTACAAAATCACAAATAAAACCCTCTAGAGAGGAGAAGCGATCCCAGAAACTAAACTTTGCATCAACCGGCCACTGAATGACTTTGAAATGAAGCGCTGGAGGTTCCAACAGAGCTGCTCTGTGCGCGAGAACCACCAAGTTTAGCTCAGCACAGCCTCGAACGGATCAGACGCGGGACGGGAGACGTCGGCTGATCCGGCTGAAAGACGGATGAGCTCCTAACAGCCTGGTGATGTAGGCGTTCGTCGTCGAAGTGGAGGAAATAAAACGTTTCTGAAGCGCCGCAGCCGGAGGTCGTCGACGTTTCTGCTGAATTTCAGGAGGCACTTTTCACTCACAACAGTTCTGTGAATGGAGACACGACCGTAGCCTCTGCGCTGCTGCAGAAATGACAACGATAAATCAGCAGATGCATGACTCAGGAAGACGCAGGTTATATTTTAGTTTAGTGCCACGGCAGGAACCCCCCACCCCTTCACATTTCTGAAAATGATGCAGCCTGTTTTGCACGCGACATGAGCGTTCCTCCACATTTCGTCTGCCTCGTTCTTAAAACACCCGTGTGAAAGAACTGAAATATGTTGTGAATTGCTGTGTCATACTTGCATTCTTTACAACGTTGTCTTCTTAAAAATGCTATACAGCAGCTATTTTCTTTTTTTTCCCAAAATCACGCAAAAACAATGCACCAAACATTCAAACTCAGCTGAGCGATCCAGTAAAGATTTCAACTGGAGGATTTCGCAAAGTGAAACAAGCAAATCCCGATTTGCGCGGATCTGGGGGTCGATGACATCACGAGAGGCACGAGAGCCGAGCTGATCAGATGGTTCTAGTGAAAAAGGAAAACAAAACAGCTGATTTGGCCAAATTTCAACTGGAATGGCTCCGATTGCTGATCAGTGACTCAAACACTCTCAAAACATATAAATTTTTTCCCATTTTTAAATAAATCAGCAGCAAATAATATTTTTTTTTTTTTTTAAAAACAGCATACACTTTTATTAGTTTAATAAAAAATAAAAACTGTAGCGATCCACCAATGAAGCATTTCTTGGCTGATACCACGTTTCATTTATTCTGCTGTTTTGACCTGCTGATTATGATTTACATGGTTTACAATACATAGAGAATTAAAATATAAAGACATTAATATGTGTTGGGGGTCCATGGAGGTCGGGATTTTGAAAGCAACAGGAGGCGAAACAATTACAAGACTGTCAATGTTTATGCACTAAACCGTGTGTCCCTCTGATCTGACTTTTAAATCAAACTCAAAACTGCAACAGGAGCACATACTTTTAGTTGATGTGCTTATCGACAGAAAATGGTGGGACTTATTAGTTATCATGCATTTAAAAAAAAAAAAAAAAATCTAAATCAAACTGCAGATCAAGAGAAGATAACCCAGATATTGTTTCATGTCCTGTTACATTGAAAAGTATTTATTTTTTTGTCTTCTGTGTTACAGTAGTTTGTTAGGAATACATATGAATTACTTCATTTCCAGGCCAGATCCACAAGTTGTTTTATTTTTATTTTTCAATAAAATTCCAAAAATTGTTCATTGATTTTGCCTTGATCTCTTCTTCTGAAAAAGGAATTTGATTTTTTTGTTTTTTTTTTTAAAAAGGGGGAAAAAAGAGAAATCTAAGTACAAATTGAATTAAATGAATTGTGATCAGCTGCCTTGTGTGACGTCACCAGAGATTTGGGTGCTTTGAAGTTTGACTTTTGAAAGGTAGCCTTTACCTCCTTTGCAACGTTTTACAACCCAAACTGACCCTTACATGCAGTTTTATGATTTTATGAGTGACACGCTGCATGTAAGAGGAGGTTGGATGATTTTACAAAAAGTATAAAAATATTAATATGCGTTACTCCTTTTTATTTTTTTAAATTAGTGCACTTTTTTTTTTTTTTAAGAAAAAAAAATGTTTCTTATGCAAAGCATTCACTGCATGAACGCAACAGATCAAACCTGTGCTGCTGCCATGCTGTCCGGATTCCCCCGGAAGAGCCCGAGGAATGTATATTTAAATGGAGATTAATGCAATCCACTCAATCTGTTCTAGTCCATAAATAAAAGTAGCATTTTTAAAAAATATATATATATGTATATAAAACAAAACAGCACTGTGCTGCGACGCCTTGACTGAGAGCCATTACAGCCATTGATAGCAGGGCCAGGCTTTCACTGCGGCGGCGAAAACACGATCTGAGCCCCGGGTAAACAACAAATAACCACCTTTATTTCAGCCTCTACTCTATAAAACGTTCCCGTGCCGCAGTCCCGTAACAAACCGGGCTGTCGTTGAGTGTCTGTGGCGAGGGGGGAACGAGGAAAACGAGAACTGTTCTGCATTTCTCCTCCAAAGTTTTGAATTAAAGGGGGCGTGTAACTCTTGTCTCCAACAAACTGCAGAACTAAAAACTATTTTCTCTGTGCACATTTCCAGCGCCCCCGAAATGTTCTCCCAAAGGCCCGTGTATGATGCAGGAAAATAAAGGTCGGTGGTGGGAAAGTGTGTATGTTCGACATTTTTTCCCCCCCACCCGTCTGGAAGTCCCTCCGAAGAAACTGCGTTTATTTCCCTTTAAATGTGGGGGAAATTATCATGACAGGCGCGGGTCTTTGCGAGTCGTTTCGAAGGCAAAGAGCGCCATACGTGCGGAGTCCGTGTTCAAAGCGAGCAGCTCGGCGCTGTAGCGCCAGCAGCCACGGCCTGAACCGACACCAGGCCACGGAGCGCGGAGGGGAACGTCCAGCCGCGGAGACACAGCTCGCTTCTTACCTGCTGGTTTTATCTTACGGCGCCGAGGAGGTACAAAACGTGGGGAAATGTTCCGGACAACGGCGGCGTTTCTTTCCGTCCTTCAGAAGTGATTGTGTGCTTTTTCTCCCCCCCCCTCCCCCCCACTAGCATGAAGTTAGCCGCGGCGCAGCACAGCACAACTTCCGGCTCTGCCTTTCGGAATAAAAGTCGAGTATTTTGCGACGCTTTCAAAGAAAAAAAAAAAGAAAGAAAGAAAAGTGGAGCTGTTAAAGGTCGTAATTAAAGTGTGGTAAACAATTAGTATTCGTTCTGCTTTTTAAGTCATACACGGAAAACAGCAAAAAACGACATGACACAAGCAGACCAACCAACTGGCTCTGGTTTTCTGTACTTTTCAGGTCTGGATAAGTATGGAAACATGTTTTGATTTATCAAACTATTTTCTCATCTTTAATTTTCTAAAGGACAAAAATCTGTATTTTTTTTACTATATTAATGTTCCATTTATATTAAATCACACTCTTTCTCTTTGATTTGTCTCGTCACACCTTGTCTTTTAACACGTCTGCATTCTGTTTTTCGTGTCCCAAAAGTGAATCGGTTTGTTTCACAACTTTGCAGACTCCAGGCATCTTTACATTCAGCTTGACCTGGAGCGTGGCACTTAAACTGTTCCTGAGAGTGATATGTTAAGTACCTTGGTATCGTGCTGTTTTTCAAACTTCTGGATGGTCCAAATAAATTTAAATTCAAATTAAGCAGAGAAATGGTGACGTACCATTGTGACTTGGTGAACCTAGAGATAAAACTATTATTCAAGCAGTTCGCAGAATATTTTTTTTCTTGTTTAGCAGTTGACACATGAACCTCGCAGGATAGCAACTTCATTTCTCTCTGCATCGTTGTTCAATCAAAATCACGCATGTCTTTTTCGCTGGGCCATGTCACCGGACCGTGTCCAGGAGGAATAGTTTAAATGCTCTGACCACATTGGTTATCATCCACAGAAATGTCTACCCTAAACATTCTTCAGAGTTGATGAGCAAAGTCTTTGAGACTTCAGGGTTTAATTCAGCATAAAAGCCATATATCGTGGTTCTTTGCTTCATCTGCATGTTGTCAGTAACTGGGTAACTGACAACATGTCAGTTACCCACACTTCACACTTTATGTTTTTTAGTCAATTCAGCCTCTGAAGATAGAAATGTAGGCCGATCTTTCGGTTATCAGGCTGCTCTTGTACCAAGATGCGTTTTTTGTAATAGATGCGGTTTACATGCATAAACCTTTCCTTTATTCTGAAGCTTACAGTTAGGGTGTTTGTTATGAAATGTATAAATAAATTATAATGAATGTAAATTCCTTTAATTTTAAGACCCAAACTAGCTTCTTGCATTTTCTAATGTCGACTCATTTTTAAGCGTTACTTCAGTCACTGAAACCTTTTCTTCTTATGCTTAGAGTTGGCTGGAAAGAAACTGAACAGATCCATTTTTTTCTTCCTCCAACAGATTCTTTTAAAGACCTGTTTGCTATGTCTCTCACTCCTCTTTCTCACTCTGCGAGTCCCTGATCTAACTTCCCCGGCATGTTTGCTCGTTGAACTCCAGAAGCTCCGCGGCAGCCAACATGTCGTGGCTCCTTCTCCGAGAAATTTTCAGATACTTCCCATTGTTTAAGCTGACAGGACAGCTGCTCAGGCCTCGTTTCCTGTCAGTCAAGCAGTCGCAGCAGCTTGTTAGTCCACAAGCACTCTCTCTTTCTGCTGCATATGCAGGTTTTTTGGGGGGGTTTTTGCCTGAGAAGTAAAGGATTTCTAGGTTTAGGTTTATTTATGTTTCACAATGCTTCCTTATTTATTTATTCATTTATTTTATTTTTTTATTTTTTGCTAATTTTGGATTAAAAATAATGACAATCTGTTGGTGCATGCCCAACTAAGTCTGGGTATATGCAGCTATCTTGACATAGCTACATGCTGTAGCTGTGATAGCTATGAATCTCAAGTGATTCTTGTGTTCATTCCTTCCAAGTCGTCTAAGAAAATGCAGATCACTTCTATATGTCAGCACATTCCAATATACAGGAGATGCAGTGCATCCATCAAGCACACTATCATATTATATATGTCATTGACTCTGCCAGTGAAATCGTCAACATTAAAATATCAGTTATTAATAAGTATTTTATGTAAACTGTATGTATACTAGAGGTTGTGAGAATCCTTGTGTAACACTTTTGCTTTGAATTAGTGGAATTGTTTGGTTCAGTCTAGTTTTAAAAGAATTTAGCAAAATTTAATTTTGCCCATAGGTATCATTTGCAATTACGTGCAGATTAAAGTGTATACATTTTTTGCAATTCGGGATTGGATTAGGACGCAGGAGCTTTATCTAGTCAGTCAAGCTCTCTGCTAAATAATAAATTGTAACAATAATTCATGCAGCTACAAGACTGTTTGCAAAATTGCACAGCTTGTGAGATGTTGATGTGATGAGATGTCGCCAAAAAGCCCAAGAATAAGAAACAATATTTTCAGCTTCAGTATTGAAAAGATAACCTCTGATGTTTTTTGTTTGTTTTTTGTATTTTTGTATGTGTAAAAAGCTTTGAGACAGGTTAAGTTAAATATTTTTTCTGTTTTTTTTTGTTGTTGTTGTTTTTTTAATAATTATCACGGAGTTTCTTGTACAGTCTATAAATGAAAGTATCATGTAATAACATGCAGCAAATAAAGAAATACTTTAAATTGTTTGTCTGCCATGTGTAATAAATCAGTAAATAGTTGTAATTAATCAGTTTGTTTCAATTAATTAAAATTATTTATGTATTTACTTGTGACTTGACTCATTTTAATTTTTAGATTTTATTTTTCAAGTTTATCTACTGACTTGCCTAATGTTTAAGAAATAGATTATTTTAATTTTACATATATTTGCTTGCTTGATTTTTAATAATTCTCTTTGCTAAGTACCTTAAACAAATTAATATGTTTACTTTTTGACTCCAACATTTTCTAGACTCTTTAGTTTCTTTTTCTTTATTTTAAACCTTTAGTTTAATGACATGAAATAGCACCAGGTCTAGTCGGTTTTTTTTACTTTTTTTAATTATTTTTTTTTACACAAATCAGATGCGCTTAATTTTCTTCGCAGGGCAGCCCGTCAGAAGAGCTTCCATTGATGACTTTGCGCTTCCCTCCGCCACGGAAAAAAAAAGCGTGAGCCACAAAGCAAGCGCACCCCGCAGTAAAGAGGGCGTCTCGTTGAGTCGTGCCGCGGACACGCTGATTGGCTGACGCTGGTGATCGTCACTTTCTACAGAACAAGCAGAGCGCAACATACCCGCCCAGTGTCCCCGGGATGAGAGAGGACGGCTGTTTCGCTAGAAAAAGAACAGGGAAATGAAGTTGTCAGACAGGCTAGCCCAGCAGCTCTCCCGGTTCTACTCGGCCCCTTTCAAGTTCAGAAGGCAGCTTTAGATGACAAAAATCAGCGCTATGACCGTCAGTTAGCGAATGTCACTCAGCTACGGGACTATCAGATAACGTTCCCTACAGTTTAGAGTAACGACACACAGTGAAGAAAGTGGAGGCAACTTGCTATCTCGCTAACTAACCTCTAGCAGTCGAGTGCCTTTCGGTTTCAGGGCGACACCACATTTGGTGAGTTTTTATAGCTTAAAATTTATATGTATTGTTTTTCTGTGAGGTTTCTTCACAACTTTTAAACGTGTTTTTGTCGTTAGTTCGGCCGGTCTTCGGTGCTGCTAACTAGGTCAGAAGCTAGCTGTACTGTCCTGATGGGACCAAATGTAACGTTGACATTTTAACGTCACTTTAGCCGTAACATGCTCCTTGACGTCGCTGCTGAAAGTTGGCGTCTTTCACTCGCCTGGCATATCACTATATTGTCATTGTACACAAAACATTAATGTGTGCAATATTTGGGACAAAAGTACTAAACTCTCTTTACAAAGGTGAAAGTTGTACAAGTTCACCAGTGTTGTGATATTTTTCAGAGCTAACTTTAGCCACGGACGGATTATGAAACAACTGGCTCCAGGGGCAACAAAGTGCCCACAAGCCCCCCTTCTCTCTCTCTCACTCACCCTACTTATTCAATTGCATTTTAGTGCCATGTTACTTCTTTTTAATTCTTATTGTTTTTGCACCTCTGAGTTATTTAGGATTTCCTATTTGACCGTGTGACCTGTTGTAGCTGTTTGCTGTGGGTGATTTTGCTGCTTTGCTATTTTAAGCGGTTGTAATTTTGGCCATTTCTGGCTATGCACAAAGGTCCTTTTTGAAAGTTTTCAAAAGGGCAGCAATTAATAACTTTAGGGTGGCTCATTAAACCCAAAAGACATAGCAGAATTAAAATTGTATCATGTTGTTGTAGTATGTAGAGGTCGATATTATTTAGTTCATAGAAACAAAATTGTACTCGAGTGTAAATAAATAGAAATGCACAAATATATTGACCTTTGCAGCTTGTTGAAGCACATTCTCTCCTCTTTTGAAATGATAATTTTGATATGCATTAAATATAAAGGGCTTGCCAGCAAATTTGTAGGGGTGGCTACTCTTTCCCTTTGTTGCCACTGGCTTTGAAATTGATCTTTCTTCCAAGGGACAGTGTGTTCTAACAATTTTTAAGCTCCTTCCAGCCTGGGAATCCTTTTGTTCCTGCTCTCATAACATTAAAAAAATCCTGTCATCTTTTGCGGTCTACTGTAACTGCATTAAATTTCTACTAGTAGAGTAACTTTTGTTAAAAACAGAAGCTATAATCTGTCATATTTCATAGGTTTAAACAGGCTGAAACAGGTCATCACAACAAATGGAAATATCCAACACAAAGTCTTCAATATGAAGCATGCATTCAAATACAATTACATGTTAGATTCTGGCATTTTCCTTCTTATCTTTATGATAAGGTACCAACTAGTTTATTTTTAGTTGTTTTGTACCTCAGTTTTTATGTTTGTACTGCCTCATTATGGCAGTTCTAAAAATTGTAATGCTTCTCTTTACACCATTCCAGGTACTAATCTGTCAAACTGTCATTTGTCAAACTGTCATTTGTCATTGCTTTTTTTGAATTGATTTGATCACGTAGGAAATTTGTGTCTCCCTATTTTACATCGTAGCTTGATTATTTCAGGTTTTCATGTGTTTGCATGCAATTAAAGTATGAGCGCCTGCAGAGGTCATGAGGTGTTGAGCTTGTAGCTTCAGTTGGAGAGACGACAGCCATATTCTAGAAGAACAAAGTAGAAACATGTGCACACGTTTACAAGTGTGGTGAATGTCACACGATGCTTGTGAAGCCTTAAAAAGACTTAAATATATGTATCTGAAAACAGTTCAGGCATTAAATTGTCTTAAATTCTTTTAAAAAATGAGTTGATCTTAAATACATTAATCACAGGTCTCAAATGTTCTCTTGACAGGACTATTTAATTTATATTTATTTATTTTTCTTGCTGGAGTTTTCTGTCAGGCAAAAGTTTGAGTCACACTCAGGCATTTTCGTTGCATCTTGTGACTCACTGTTAACATCCTTTGCTACCTAGCTAGCTTATTTGTATCTATCGTGGGGGTAAGTGCAAATTTATCACCAGTTGAAGGTACTGAGCTCGTACATTTCCTTGGAGGTATCGCTCTTAAATCACATTCTTAATGGTCTTAAAAAGGCCTTAGACTTGTGTTGGAGAAACCTGCAGAAACCGCGTATCATATTTAAACAATATGAACATTTGTAGTTATCAATAGTCCATGTGCACTTTCCTACTGTTTCAACTTTGGGGGGGAAAAAAAAAAGCGATGTCAGGAACCTCAATGAGGTCACTTCTCTGCTTCAAACACAACACAGTCCTGGGCGGCATCAGTGTCACATGATCAAACAAATATGGCCAACGTCATCCACCTCCCAAAACGCATACAGAAACGACAACAGGATGAACATCGGCTATTATTACCCCTGTTTTACTCATGTCATTGCCGTTATATTGTTCATCCCTAATAAAATGTTTTATTTTTGCAGTGATTTTTATTTATTTATTTTTTTCTGTTAGGATTGGATTACCTGTCTTCAGTCATGCCTTTTCCTTTCGGGAAGTCCCAGAAGAATCCAGCTGAAATAGTCAGGAGTTTGAAGGAGAATGTTGCACACATGGAGAAGTTGGATGCTGCAGACAGCAAAAAGTGTGAAAAGGTTCGAGACGTTCTCGTTGCTGCTGTTTTGATCTAGCTTGTTTAAAACAGCTTTTTTTTAATTTACATTGTTAATTTGCATTACACGACCCAAATTATCCTTCTCGTTTCAAGGTTGCGGAAGAAGTGTCCAAAAACCTTGCTTCCCTGAAGGAGGTGCTGAGTGGGACCGGGGACAAGGAGCCTCAAACTGAAGCTGTCGCCCAGCTGGCGCAAGAATTATACAACACCAACCTTCTCATCGCACTCATCGCAAACCTGCAGAAGATTGATTTCGAGGTAGCATGGCGGAGGGGACTTATTTCCTCTTCAAAGTTAACCTTGCAGAGACCTGAAATGATCAGAGTCTACGCTCCTGTTCGTCTCTGAACGCCACATGTTGAGCTGAGTCATTTTATTGCAGGGCAAGAAGGATGTGGTCCATTTGTTCAGCAATATTGTGAGACGTCAGATTGGCAGCCGCACGCCCACCGTCGAATACATCTCCACGCACCCAGAAATCCTCTTTATGCTTCTAAAAGGGTGAGTCCTGAATGCTCTTATGTGATGGTTTTTGTTTAAACAGCCATTCATTAAGGTTAAAAAAAACTAAATAATCAAAGGAGAAACTAAACTGTTTCCTTTCATGTGTTTGCATTTTTTATTTTTTCTGATCTCCTTACACATGGCGGTAGGTTGCACTTCCGTGCACCGTATGCGTTTCGACAGCTCCCAGAAGAACAAGCAGGAACTCGCTGTGTTCACCTTTGTGGTTTCGCATGCTGATGGAGAGATAGAAGAGAGCTGGTTTTACAGCTCTTAAAAAAAAAAAAGAAAAAAAAAAGGCCCCACTGTGCTGCCTGCTGTAGAGAACCAAATTCACTTTTAGCTGCTCTGAACTGGGGTCGTCTCAGGCAGCTTTCAGCAGATCAAATACCATCCCAGGCAGCTGTGTGATGGGTTATCTATTTTTTTTTTTGCACGTTTTTGATTGAATCTGAACTCTTAAAATGTCATGTCGACAAAGAAGACCTTTTAGCGTAATTGTTGGGAGGGCAGACTTGAAATGTTGACATTTAATGCCGATGCGGTAAATTATTTCGCCACTCATGTACTCTCCTCTCTGCGCGGTTGTCTGTATTTTTTGGCCAGCTACCCGTTTGGCTCCAAATGAGCAACTTTGATGCGACAGAAGAGCCGCAGATACAATTTTGTTGTCGGATTAAAAGCGTTTCAGGGGCCTGAGCGCTTTTCGTTAGCTTCATCTGCTGCGCGGTCTCGTCTAATTGCTCGGGCTTTGAGTTTTGTGTGTGACTGCGCTTGCAGCTACACTGACATGTGTTAACCTGTGCAGATACGAGAGCCCAGAAGTGGCTCTGAACTGCGGCATGATGTTGAGAGAGTGTCTGCGTCACGAGCCGCTGGCCAGGTCAGTGCTCTTCTCCGAGGATTTCTACTGCTTCTTCCATTACGTGGAACTCTCCACCTTCGACATCGCCTCGGACGCCTTCGCCTCTTTCAAGGTACGCCGTTTCTATTTTTAACTGCGCCCAATCATTCCTGGCTAATTGGTCCCCCTTTATTTATTATTATTTTATTTTTGTCCTTGTTAGGATCTTCTCACAAGACACAAGATGATGTGTGCAGATTTTCTGGAGAACAACTATGACAGGGTGAGTGTTTTTTTGTTTTTTTTTCTAGTCTGAACTTTTCCGTTATTCAAACGTTGCCTATTCTGCTCAACCAGCTTTTAAAATCTCCACCAGGTGTTCACAGAGTATGAAAAACTGCTGCATTCTGATAACTACGTCACCAAGCGGCAGTCTTTAAAGGTTCACATACATATTCTGTTTGAGTTACACTTTGATTTAACCATACATTTTTGCCTTACTGAATTTATTTACTGCTTTTACTGTGCAGCTCCTTGGGGAACTCCTGCTGGATAGACACAACTTCACTGTCATGACAAATTACATCAGTCGAGCAGAGAACTTGAAGCTGATGATGAACCTCCTGCGAGACAACAGCCGCAACATCCAGTTTGAAGCATTCCACGTCTTTAAGGTGCGCATGTCAAATTCGTCCCGAGATTCTCACGGTGTGATGAGGTTGAAAATAACACAGTTCCACTGTATTGACACAAAAAAGATATAAAAGCACGAGCTAAATGTTTATATTTTAAAGTAAAATGGCAAGATTGAATCTCTGCTTCATACAGCAAGAGAAAACTCAGGTGATTTCTCTGACATCTGAACCAGGGTGTCCTGCTCTTTAAAAAGTCTTAAATTCATGTAGATGGAGTTAAGACCTTGAAATGTCTTAAGTTCTTTAAAAAAAACAATGTTAGTTGGTCTTAAATGCATTAATTCTAGGTCTTAAATTTTGCTGTGACAGGACTATTTCATCTTAAATGTGTGGGGTATATATATATTTTTTTTTTCATGGAAGTTTTCTATCAGGCAAAAGTCTTAATCGCATTCAGACATCTTCATTGAATTCTGGGACTCAGGCGGTTGAGAGAAGAATGACATTGCATTTCTGAGTGAAATTACTAAATTATTACCATAGAAACGGCCTGAAAACTTTTAACATTCTCGCTTTTTTCCTCTTATAATTTATGTCTGTGCATTAAATAAAATATATACTGCATTTTGTTTGTATCAAAAAAGAGGTTGATATCAGGAAAATATTTAATTATGGTACATGAAGCTTCAGCGTGTAACTTCAGTAAAAAAAATATTTTTTTGCACAATTGTTGACACTGTCACTATGTCGTAACAGTATGGTATGAGATGGATAATCTATGAAAGAATTGAGCTCCTTAGCCTCTTAGCACAACAAGAACATGAGATTGGTTGACAGCACTAAGAGCCGCCTCCTGGCTCTGATTGGTTGTTTTTGGTTGGTAGTGGTGCATTTCTTCATATGACCATAGTTGCTCAGAGAAGAGGTGGAGCAGATCGAGCTGTTCACAGATTATCTGTCTCATAACAAACCGTCACACTATGGTGACAGTTGAAATAAATGTGTAAAAGAAAAAAATTTTTATATAAAAGTTGCAAACTGCAACTTTAAGTGGAACATATTGATTGTGATTAGGGCTGTTGTAAAAGAATATTTTAGTAATTGAGTACTCTATAGGATAGTTTTACGATTATCCAAGGAATCGGATCTCTCACTCTCTTTTTCTCCTACTCTCTCTCTCTTCCCCTGTCATTCCTGCCGTTTGCTCCAAAACTGCAACAACGCGATTCTGACGCCACAAATGTTGTCGTAGTCCAACCATCGCACCGCAAAATTCAACAATCCCCGTTTCTCCCCCAAACCCTCACAAAACGCAGCACAGTTCAACACCATGCTGCTGGCACTTCACAACAACTCATAGGTGGAAGTGAGAGCGCCGCCCACCACAAATAATAATCCGGCCGGAACACGGTGCGCTACATAATAAAACATAATTTAACCAAGCTTCGAGGCAGATCGATTTTCCTCGAGGAATTTTAATAGTCGAGGTACTCGAATCGTTTCAGCCCTAATTGCGATTTACCAGCATTTTCCCGACACTTCTCCATTTTTACCATCATGCAACGCGTAGAACACGCCATCTTTGCGATTGCAATATTACAAAGTTTGAAAGAGCAATTCAATATGTTGTGCTGTCTTATTGTCAAGTTATTATGTAGAAATGCTGCATTGTACTTGATAACTAACATTGTCAGGTCAAGATTAGGGTTATCCCAAATTGTCCAGTAGGGATAAAATCATTTCCCTTTATTTATGCAAATAAATATTACCCCTTAGGTTCACATAGAAGCTGTGTGTATTTACATGGCAAATATACATATTTTTTGTTTTATTATTTCTTAAGGTTTTTGTTGCAAACCCAAACAAGACGCAGCCAGTACTTGACATCCTGCTGAAGAACCAGGCCAAGCTGGTGGACTTCCTGAGCCACTTCCAGACGGACCGGTCCGAAGACGAGCAGTTCTGCGACGAGAAGAACTACCTGATCAAGCAGATCCGCGACCTGAAGAGACCGACTGCGTCCGAGGAGTCTTAGAGCCGGAGAGGAACGCGTCGTTCCTCCCTGGCTGTAGCGTTGTAGAGGTGGTGTCTGGAGCCACTGGAGGGCTGAGTGAGTTGAAAGTGAAAGAACACAAACCTTTTAAAAATATAATTTCAAATACAAAAACATAGGAAAAGATGATTCGATTTCTCTTTTTTTCTGGTTTAGCGTGAATACGTGGGTGGTTCCATACGTCACCCCTGTGGGCCGAGAACTGTTATTTAAACCACAGTGCTTCTTATTTAGTGACAGTGGAATGCCTTTACTCTGCTTGTGCAATGTTGGATCTCAAACTGTTACTCCTTCATGTAGATTGTTGCTAAAAACTTCCCAACATTTCCACGGGCTCTAGAGATGTTCTCATAAAGCGAATTTCCTTAACATGTCTATATTATAAAGATTGAGAGGTGAAATATATTATTTTTCTAATGTAACTGCTTCCTCTAAGTGATCCAGTTTGCTTTATTATTTGCATTATTGTACATTTTCTCTGTCTGTCTGTGTGGGAGTTAAACGATCGTTTTGAAATGCGGCTGTGGCAGAGTGGCATGTTTCTCTCTTTGTTGGCAGGGTCAGCAGCCAGGGTCTTTGGTTGCTTTTGCCCGTCTGGCAGCAGCCGGACGTGAATCCAGCAGTGCTGTATTTGTCTGTGCAGGGAGCACTAGTCAAAAGCGACAAGGAATCGATCAAATCTGTTGCGGATTTTTATTTTCTTTTATTATTATTATTATTATTATTATTCTGAGGTTGCGTCTGACAACGCTTACATGACTGAAATAGAAACAAAGAATCAAATAACGCTGCAGGGTTCTCAGCCAGACAATTGATCTCGCAGAAAGTGCTCCATGTCATTTCCACATGCAGAATCCTCACAGTACTAAATTAATAAAGCTTGAGAACTAATAACAGCTGTTTGCATGATAATGGGTGCACTTATGGATGCAGCTCCAACTGGACAGAGTTTGGTTTTTAGTTTTTGTTGATCTAAATATGTTTAAAGATGCATCGATTAGACTCCGGTGGCCAGTTTCCAATCACCTATTTCATGACGCCAATTCTTTTCCGGAATATTATTTCAAAATGAATAACATCAGTGTCCAACATAATACTTCAGAAGAAAATGCATATTTGCTGTTATCTGGTGTATTGTTAAGCCATTGATTTATCTATTGCCTTAAGCAGCCTTTTTGTGATCACTCATTAACTATTTATTTTAGAGCCAGAGGTAACGTCACACTGTGTGAGGGAGTGCGATGTTGTTGTTGCACAGCTCTGCAGTTGAGCAGGATTTTAACGTCACTTCAAACCAAAGACAAAATGATTAACGTTTGAAACTCTTTGGATTAGCACAGTTAGCATTGCTAACAGCAGTCTCTGTGTATATTCCTACGGTCAGTAAAACTTTACCTTAACTCTAATATTTCCAAAGTCTTGCATTTCATTTTCAGAATGTTCCATGACTAACAGTTAGATTAAACAGAGCCTTCCTGTTATTCCCTTGATTAAACAACTCCCTGCCGTCACAGCTGACGTGCGTCTTTAAAAAATACCTTTCTTTCTGGAACCGCCTTACAGCTTTTCTTTCTTCTACTGAAGGCGTGTTTAAATCCTTTTGATTCAGTAACAATATCCAGCGAACTCATATGTGCTGTGTTCACTGATCACAAACTTTAAAAACCGGTGCAGCGTAAAATCGTCCTATTCGGGCCACCAACTACTGTCTCAGTGCATCTTTGCTTATGGTGAATAATTTAAATCTACTTTTAATATGTTTGATGTTATAATAATACTGGGATCACAACATGGTAAAATTAGGACAGTTTGCTAAAGGACGTAGTCTGCCTGAGCCTTCTGGCGACGTTGGGGACCAGTGCTGGTTTTACCGCTAATGTGCACTAAATATTTCTGCTAGAGCGATCTATCTTAAACCTTTTCTCCTTGCCATTGCCATTAAGAATCTGAAAGTCAAAAAAATCATCATTTGAAAATGGTCATCTACCACCTTACTAGCAAATTTTAAGAAGACAGTACATGTACGTAAGCACTTGTGTGCCGCTTTTGGAAAAGAACGTTTTTGATATTTCTCTGGGTGGTGTAGCTCATGTAAATTCATAATGAATTGCATTGTGCCACCATGTGATGGATGGTGCCTTATTTAAAAACATGTAACTGATAGTAAAGGTTGTGTCAGACTTTAGACCTCTGATCATGCTTATAAGCCAAAGTCACAATGACGGGAGATGTCGTTTTGTAATTTTCTGAAAGTAAAGCAGAAATCTCTTTAAATGAATAATTTGTAACTCTCCAACATGAAGCACAATTCTGTTAACATACATAGGGGAAAAATAAAAGCCAAAATTTTTAGTGAGGTTAAATTTACATCCCCAGGAGTTTGAACATCTTGCTGTGTTTAGAAGTACTAAAACTGGCTTCTAACAAAAGTAAATTAGACTTCGATTTAACTTGCATTTTAAACACATTTTTGTTTTATTTGCCGATTATGTAAATATAAAATCCTTAAGTTGTTTTTGTTTTTTGTTTTTTTAGATTTAAGTCCAGGCATGACATGCACTTTGAAGAAGAAAAAAAAAAAAAAGGATGTGTTGTTCACAGCTATTGCCACCAGGGGGAGCTGTAGGCAACAGCTGGGCACCTTGCTTAAAGTTGTACCTGCGCAGCATTTCCAGTTTCTGGAACCCTACCTCTTATAGGGAGATAACACAGGACTGTGTAAGAGGGAGTCTATCTTCTCTTTGTATTTTGCTGATGAACTGAAGCATGCAAAAATAAGAATGAAACTGCAACAGATGAGGCAAAATCAGAGTTTATGTTATTCTAATGTGGTTAAAGGTACCACATTAGACTAACTGAGATCTTACTGTTAGGCCCCCCTGTTATTTCTTCAGGAATACACCTGTAGGTGTCAAGAGTGTCCCACTTTGATTGATATTGAGAAACAAGTACCTGAAAATCGAATAAATTATCTGACAGATTGGCCTGAACTTAATGTTTTTTTGGGGGGTTTTTAATGTTGAAGAGTTCAGAGGTGATTATTGGGTTAAGAAAAGTGACAAATCTTTTTCTAAAAATGGTCAGACAAAAACGAAAGACTGAAAAATGACTGAAAAGCTGTAAGAACCTTCGAAAGCCTGGAGGTTCAATCCTTGGACCCACTTTAAACTTGCAGTATGTGAATCTTTGATAGCAAATTCCAACACATGGCTCAAGACTTTTGCACAGTCCTGTACATCTCTGGCAATACCATGTTTACACCACATTTTATTATTAAAGATCAATAGTATATATATTCCTTGATTTATTTTATTTTATTTTTTTAGTTTCCTTTTTCTTGTGCTTTTTAGTTTTTTTGCTGCCTTCTCTTTTTCACCCCTTACTTTTTCCACACTGGATATTTTATTTACCGTGGGAGCAAATTAAGTGTACATAACATTTCAAAGGATAATTGAAGTGTGAATGCATTTATGAAAATAAAGTGTTTTGGCGACTTGTGTTGTGTTGCGTGGATTTTTCTATGCTTATGTTCACAACCGTAACGTAAGCAGGACAAAGACCTAGAATCAGTACTTGAGAAGGATGTTCAGTCATTTCTTTGACCATGTACCAAAAAGAAACCACAAATATATGATTAAAAAGGTATAGCTGCTGAAGACACTAGCTTTGTACCTCAAAAGCCATAATTAAGGCTTTGATTAATACTAAATCTCTTTTTCAGATTAAGCACTGGCATCATAACCCAATAAACTTCACAATGATTTCTTTGCTGCCCTTTGTCTGGGTCTAACATCTTTGCAGGGGGCTTCACTGAGATTTTTTTTAGAAAATGCATCTGCTTAAATCTGGGGTTCAAAGTGTCACAGCCAGGCTTGTTTGGAAACTATCTAGAGAGCGTCACGAAGCTTCGGGACTCTGGGGAGCTAAAGCCGTTATCCACAAATAGAGAAAACATGGAACTGTGACCAACCTTTTCGTCAAAATCACTCCAAGAGGGCATCAAGGGCGCAAAATGACCCAGAACAAGATATCCAGGTTTAACAAACCCTGAACATTTCCTTAACTTGTCTGTACATTTATTCATAGCTAAAGCTCTAGTGTTAAATATTAAAGTCCTTTTTGACAATAAACCATCTTCCTATATTTGGAAGAAACTGATTTTCAGAATGAATAAAAATGTTGTAGTCGGAGCCAGTTGAACTCGTAATGTTCCCATGATTATTATTTTTTTCCTCTTTTTTTCCAAGCTTCCACACGTCTGGGCTGGCTAGGACAGCTCCAAAGAATCGTGCTCCCACCGTGATTAACATTAGAACCAGCGTCTGAAACTTTTTTTCTTTTCTCCTCCCCATGCTGTGGTAGGACAGGCTTATCACAAGAACTCATGCACAAGCTTCAAAGAGTCTCAGGTTTTTCCTGCACAATATGACTTCAAAGGCGTCATGGAAGGAAGCTTAACTACAATCATCTGAGCAGAGATCCAGACGGAGTCGTCTGGGTGTTTCTGATGATCATCCCCTCTCTCTCTAAAGTCCCCAGTGTCTTTAGGTTAAGCCCAAAACGTGACCAAATGTCTGAGGATTCCGACACATTCTGGAAAGGACTCCATTAAAGTGTTTTCCAGAAACAGTTTTTTCCCCTCTAAAAGTTGTCTCCCATCCGTCTAGACTGGCTACTGCAGGTTGCATATTTAGGGCAGAGATCTTTTATATTTACTTTTGAAAAATGGGCTACAATTGGAATGATTAATCTGGATATTTGAGCCTGGTAAAGTACTCAGTTTTGAAAATGAGAAACCCTATACAGACCCTGGACTTTAACCTGTTCTTGATGCTTGACATGCATCGAGTTTCTTTCCTCGGAGAGCCTTGAATTTGATAGACTGCTTAGAACTAT
This sequence comes from Poeciliopsis paucimaculata, assembly GCA_903067055.1. Taxonomy (NCBI): domain Eukaryota; kingdom Metazoa; phylum Chordata; class Actinopteri; order Cyprinodontiformes; family Poeciliidae; genus Poeciliopsis; species Poeciliopsis paucimaculata. The sequence goes on from CAEGAD010044449.1 coordinate 40,678, forward strand.
TTTTTGCAAAACTGCATCCTGATTTTTTTAAAATTTTTTTCCTTCTCCCCAGGATGAGACCATAAGAAATCTGTCTGCCTTCAGGCACCATCAAATCAGGGCAGAGTGACACAAAAGGCATCTACAGCCCTAAAAGTTCACCAATCGCAGTCTGATCAGGGAAATAGCTGCGGCATGGAAAAGTGGGTTAAAGTTGAATAGGAGAAGAAGGCCCTGCAAAGCTGCAGCGCTTTCCCATAGAGAAGGGGAGTGTCACCACGCTTTTGCCAACAGGATCCGCATCTATCAGCTCTCCTGGCTCTGCTCTGTGACACCACTGAGCTCTTGAGTGGGGCCGCGTGGGTGTGGGACGTGGGGGCAGGGTTTCCAACAGGGGTTACAGGTCACGAGCCTCATGGGCTTCCTTGACCAGCTCTGCGTTAGAAGGCGGAGGGAAATGGATCAAAGAAATCCCGTCTTCGCGTCTCCGGCGTAAAGCTGCAGAGAGGAGCTCTCCACGCGTCTGAAGCCACGCTTAGACAGACTGCCTTGGCGTGGGGAGGATTTGTGGGACTCCTGTCCCCCTAACCCCCACCAAGAGAGGAACAACTAAAGAAAGATGCTCTCGCAGTTTTATGCATGACAAGACTTTTTGTTTCTGGCAGAGGGAGAGGGGGCTGCAAGGCACGGAGGAAGGCTGATGGTGAACAACATGGCTCCATTCAGGACCAGGGTAGGCTGTCTCCCACTCAGTCCGGTTGCTTTAATGCGCTTACAGCCCACTTTGTCGCGTTTTAAGACTTAAAAAACGTCGCTAAACGCTTTCGTGCTGTGTTTGACTGGTCAGTTAAACGCATTTCGCTCTTTTTTTTAATTTGTGTCACATCGTCTGAGTTTTGAAGTTTCGCACCTGAACTCCGAGAAAACGGTTCAATGTTTACATTCACGCGGTTTAAGCAGCTGGTAGATGTTATATAAATTAGCCTCCATTTTTTTAATTGAGGCTGGCGGTGCGCATGCTCACTGTGGCTTCACAGAGGCCTCGTGCGGGCGCCACTTTTAAAAGCTGGGTTTAAAAAAAAAAAAAAAAAAAAAAAACCCTCAAACGACGCATAGCGTCGAGAAACGATGAAAACACACAGAACCCGCTACCCAGAGTTAGACTAAAGTATTTAGAGTTGATATCGTTTCCTCCTTGAATGAAGCCCACTGACTTTAAACCCCGCCCTGATTCGTGGCCTTCGTGATAACTGAAGAAGTTTGTGGAAATTTTCTCCCTTTTTTTAGCCTCGCGCAAGGAAACTCCGCTGGGTCCAACAGACCGAACAACCTGGAGGAAAAGCAGCGATGAACAGTAACGTAAAGTCAGCAGTACTTTTTGCTGACTTTTACTGTTAGAAATTACGTCGAAGCATTTGCTCCACGTTTCCCAGGTTATTAGTAATCTCCACACCTTGTGAAAAACGCCGGGAGTGAGTGGAGCTTGAAAAAGGATGCTGCGACCATTTCACGTCTTACGTTACAACAGCAAACTTCAGCTAGTGGACTTGTGTGTAATATGGTGTTTGTTTTAATCAGGGGTCTCCAACTTGTGGAGCCACTGGGTCTTTGGATCCATCACAATGGTTCCAACCAACTAATGTCATTAAATATAGATGTAATAACAATTGCACATTGCAGCAGTTGAGTTTATTTTTGCATGCAATAACTAGACATTACAGAAACGTGCTACAAGTGATATTTTTCCAAGCCATTTCTCTTTCATTTTCTTCTTTTTTCGCTAGCTTGATGTTGTTTCCCAGAAATCGACATCGAATTGAAGAAAAGGTATCCATTCTCTTTCTACTATTTTCTCCCCCTTTATGGAAATATATAAAGTTAGAAATTACAAATGACATTTCATATTCTACCTATTTATCAAAAACTATCTTTCTTTGTTTCTCTTTTTAAAAGGTCGTTTAACATTTGCAGCTCCACACAAGTTCCTTTTAGCCGGACAGAGGGTAAGAATGGCTCTTTGAAACGTAAAGGTCGCCGACCCCTGGAGTACATCAAGACGTTGTCGGAAGGTCTCAGAGGACATTATTGATTAAACGGCATCGTGAAGGAACACGGCAAACGAGTCGACGAGAAGGCTGTGATTCGGTCAAGAGGTCGTTCTGTAGTACTGACTCGATACAAATGTATGCCACACTTTTCAGATTTTAATTGGGAAACATTTTTTAAAAATTCTGATTTCACGTTCACCTCAGAAATATGCATTTTTCTGTGTTGCTCTGTTAAATAATGTGACAAAATATTCTGGCTTAATACTCTCCAGGCTGGTTCTAGAAGTGGGATTTTACATTACACATGATTTCATGTATGATTGATGCCTCGGTGTTGCTCGGACTTTGTGTGCAGCATCAAATTGCATATTTCTAATGATTTGTCACTGACATTTGCCTTTGTTGTGTTTCAGGTGTTCCTGGTTTGGGTCTCAACCTTCCTCTTCCTGCCACAGCCCTCTAGTTAAGGTGCATCTAGTGTAGTTAGTGAGTTTTTCAGAATCTACTGCCCTAGTTGCTCCTTCTGGCTGGAGGGCTTGTTCGATTTCAGGATCTTCTTGCAATGAAGTCTGTGTTTTGGTTTTTACGTGATTTGCTAATGAAGTAGGGACCCATTAAGTGGAAGGAAGATCTGCATGCATTTGTGTTCAGCCTCTACGAGTCGGCGAGTTAAAGTATTTTTTATCATCTCTGACCAGCATCGTTAGCCAGATTTCCATTGATCATATAGTTGCGTTAATTGGAATCGCGAAAATAAATTTGCTAAACGGAAATGCACCAATTTAAAAAATAAAAAATAAAAATTGTTTTTCCGACATTAATGGGAAAGAGAAAACGGAGCCGAACATAAACTGATGTTCCACTTTTCATATCTTTATCTATAAACTCCTTTTTGAAAAAGCAGTGATATTAGCTGTTACATTTCCAGCAGTATGTTCTTTGCATAGACATTCCTGCCTCGGATTGTTTAAGCTGGCCGTCCTGTCGACTCCGCAGTTGAAAAGTGCTCTCAGTGCAGGTAGTAGACCCAGCACTACTGCAGTCTGAGCACTTAAAGCACTGCCGGTCGCCTCCTCTCCGTGCTGCCGTGAAGGGCTGGAAGTGAGCTGAGTTGACGGCGAGTCTTGTTGGTTTGCTCTCAGCTTCTCTCCGTGTCTGCTGTGCAAATCCATGCAAAGCTCTTCGCGGCTCAGGCCCACAGATGTGTTGCTCTCGTTCTCCGTCTGTTCCGGGCTTCGAGGAACGCTTGAAGAGACGAGAAATGTCTGTCACTGCAGGCACCAGAGAGGAGCCCCTCATGGTGTTTTTGTTGGTGTTGAAGGTATTTCAACATGTCTGAACAAGCTGCTGCTTTCAGATGGAGGACATTGCAGTTCCAGTGCCTAACATGGTGGAAGCCATTAGATGTGGCGACACAGATGTATTAAATGGCAGGACTCTGAGTGGAAAGCGGAAATTTGAACTGATGTGATTTATTTATTTATTTATTTTGTTTTTCAGAGCAGATGAGATGCTGTGTGGCAGACCAAACACTAGATGGCGCCATTTCAACTGTAATGGTAAAGAACTACAACAGCAGAATAGTTCATTTGTTGTTCTGGATCTACAGTAATATGTGTATTGTAGCAGTTAATCTAAAAAAAAAATTAAAAATTATTTTTCTTTGCAATGTGACGTTAATGCTAATATACAAATGTAATTTTGAAGCATCATTCTTAGAACTTTATATTATAAGGTTATAATATACAGTAGTATCATTTCATTATAAGAATGATAAAGATGTTGATGTAACTTTTAATTTGTTGGTTCCAGGTTATTCTGTTACACTTGATCTGTTTGCATAATAAAACCGCATAGCAGCTAACCCTGCAATGTTTTATGTTTTTGTGTGTTAGAGATAGTGGTGCCTCCAAGGTAAGGGCAGAGGGGCCTTGGCCCCCTCCTGAAAAATGTTAGCCACAAAAAAAAAAAAAAGGAATCATGATAACGTCAGAGAAGGCCGCACTGACTCATCTTCTTCAAGTGGGACATAAATATAAAACACAATAAATAAAATTTTATAAAATGAAATTTAGCTGTGCCTGCCTTAATTTTTTACTGGCCCGGCCATACAGAAAATTTGCTGATTTGACATATGTTGCCTTAAAAAGATTACTAAGAAAAAGGATTTTCAGTTTTCTTCCATGTCTGTCATTTGAATGGCCTCATCAAAAGCTAATCTATTGAACACGTGAACGTGGCTGAAGAAAATGGAGATGTTATGTTGTGTTATACTGGAGTTAAAAATAATAATAATAATCAAAGCTTTGTAAGTGGACGATTCAGTGGCACAATGACTCCAAACTGAGGCAAAACAGAAATGAAGAGTATTTCTGAAGTGTACTGAATTTATCCTGGCATAGCTTTCTGCTTCTCAATATAGCTGTGAAAAGGTTACAACTTTAATTGTTAGCAAATAAGAGTTAAATATTTTTATTAGTACATGCACTTATCTGAAAATATAACACTAAGATCATATGAAAGGAATTATCAGATTCAACTGCTGGATCAGGCAAAACAAATATATTCATCTGAAGGTTGTAAGTAAGTTAGTTGTATTTTGACGCCTGCAGGTCGACTGACTAGCTCCTAGCTATGCCTTCAAGACAACTCCTCAAAGCTGCAGTTTCGAGCTTCCACCCCACAAAGCCCTCTTCTCTTGTGACTCAGCTCCTTCAGACTAGCCAGCAGCAATTAGCAAACACCTGGTGGAACTGCACATCAGCAGCACTCATCATAGGACCTACTTCTCAGTGAAACGCTGGTAAAAACATTATTAAAGGGTTAACAAAGGAGCCATGTTGCAATAACTTCCTGAAGGCTGAGCTTTTAAAGAGACAGGCCCAATTTCAAGGCGTTAAATTACAGTCAAATTTCCTTGAAGTCATATTTTATATAACATTTTTTATATCATTGAAGGTAACATGTGATTGTGCTACAAAAACAATATTTTTTCCTTCTGACTTCAATATGAAACAGAAGGTTGTTGGTTTGGCATTGCAAGAACTTTGCACTTCACTCCCTTTTTCACCATTCTGAACGCAGCTGTGTGCACCGCGCTGACTGATGGGTAAACCACAAAAGTTCAGCTCCTCTTTTACCTTCGCCGCCATTCATCCGAGCGGACTGCAGCAGTCATTCCCTCCTCTTGCGCCCACTCACGCACCCACCCACGCGCGGCCGGCCGGTCGGTGCATCATCAGCCCACATCATCATCATCATCACCAGCTACTATCACACCAGAGGGAAGAGCTGCTTCAGGTCGCGGCGCGCGCGTTGCGGGAGCGCGCACACATACCGCGGGCTGGTCCGTTTGCGCACACAGCTGTGATTTTCTCTCTCTCTCTCTCTCTCTCTCTCTCTTTTTTTGGAGGTAAGAGGGACGCGGGTTAAGTTTCTGTCCTCGGTGTGGTTTGGAGAAGGAGCTTCAGTGGAGCAGCTTCCAAAAAACCCCAACAAAAAACCAAAACAATAATAATAATAGGAGGCTGAGTGAGGAGGGAAACGTAAGGATGCTGATCCAAGCCGAGTCAGCGGGAGCTGCAGCTTCTCTTCATCAATCCGAGTTGTTCCGTCTGTAACTTTTTAACGAGCTGAAGTTCACCTCGGCTAGTTTGTTTTTTTTGTTTTTTTCCCTCCCCCCGTTACGTCCGGTTTCGCTCCGGTTCCGCCGGTCTCCCCGCCATGGTGGCCGCATCGCTCCACGCAGCGCTGCTCCTGCGCGCCCTCCTCCTCCTCCAGCTGTTCCCGCTCCCCGGCGGACAGGCACCGAACTGCCAGGAGGTGCGCGCGGCGTTCCACGCTCTGCACCCCGGCTCCAAGTGGGTCCCTGAGAGCCCGGTGTCAGGTAACTTCCACATCTCAGGTTTTGTATTGCTTTTTCTTTTCTTTTCTTTTTTTTCTTTTAAGTTCCGGAATGCACTTCAGTTATTTTCTCTCCTCTGCTTCTTCTTTCTTCATTCTCCTCGGCTGAATCTCCTCCAATATTCTCTAGGGGGAAGAAAAAAAAAATAAAATAAAAAATCTATCGCCCACATTGAGCATCTTGTTAAAGCCGCGCTGTATCGGTACCGTCTGCAAAGCTTATAGAGAATCAATTTGTTCTAATATTGATCCAAACGCGAGAGGAGAGGCAATCCTTTACAGCCTGAAATCTGGAAGCAGATATGAACATCTGCCTGCAGCTGTTGGAAACCCTCAAGTTTAATATTCTCTGATGCTGGGAGAAAAACACAAAAACAAATACTGCCTGGAAAAAGTATTCATTATCCCTTGAACTTTCACATCTTACCACAAACTTCAGTGGTTTTGTTGCGATTTGATGAGACTCTCGGTGGCACTGTGGTGAAAGGAACATAATCTGAAAAGTGTGGTGTGCTTTTGTATCCAGCCCCCCTTCGCTGAAGACCGTTGAACCGCACTTGGTGACGATTTCACAAAGGTACACCTCTGCCACCGAAGTGTCGGTTTTCAAGTCCCCCGGCGCAGATCGACGGGGTTGAAGTGTGGATGAAATTTCGCGGGATGTAAAGGTGAACCTTTTTCCTGACAGGTGAACTTCAATCCAGACCTCAAATCTTGTAGCAGATTGAGGCCTGCTACAAGGCCTCAATCTGCAGCCTTGTAGCAGGTTGGTCTTGTGTTCAGCTCCATTTATCTCCCGACCAGCTTCGGAGGACCAGGATCCTCGCAGCACGACGCCGCTGCACTTGTGTTCTTCACGCCGCCCAGAAACGTCTTTGTCGCTTTGAGCTCGTTCTTCCACACGTTTGCCGTGTCCCCCGCTTCAACTGGAGAGCTTCCTGTTATTTTTTTTTTATCTTTTGGGGGAAAGGTGGGCTTTCTTCTGTAAAAGCAAAATTTGAGAAGTCACAGTCCTGAACTGTGGACTTCATGTAACACTGCTTGTTCTCCAACAAACCTCTGAGGCCTCCAACAGATTAAATTACACAGAGATTCAATTACAAGCATAGTTTGTATGCTTGTAACAATTCCATGTTAATTCTAACATGGAATTAGGTCCATGTTAAAAAAAAACCCCCATTAAAATAAGAGAATAAAGTCGCATAAGAATAAAGTTGTACTATTATGAAAATAAAGTTATAATATTACAAGAAGCAAAGTTGTAATTGAATAAAGTTATAATGGCCCTAATACTCTGTCAGGCTGTTTGCTTTTTAGTAGCGCTGAATTTTATTTAGGGGTACCAGAGTAAAAGAGGTGGCAAATACAAATCCCCCTCTGCAAACTTTTCTTTGTCTTTTCAATTGATCGCTACATCTTTGTGGTGGTCCATCACATAGAATCCGTCACGTTTGTCATCAGAATGTGATAAAAAGTGATGAATTTAGCAGCGATCTCCTGCTCCGTTGTGCAGAAACCAGCGTGTCGGAGCCTGTTGCTTACGCCCCGATTCAGCATTTAGACAAAGAAGCCGCTCGTGCGGCTGAACAACAGCCGGCTGCAAATGTTAATTGGGTGTTTTAGTGTCGTGTCAGCATGGGGAGGTTCCCCTGGTGACGCAAACGCTCTGTCGTCTCCAGAGAGCGAGGCAAACCGGGTAACACTATGCGAATTAAACAGCAAGGGAGAGGAAACCGAGATGCACTTTGAAGCCCATTCTGTCATGCCCTTCCCCCGTTGCAAAGGTAAACGCCGGCTCAGGCCGGCTGCTGAGCCCTCCTTTTCCTCCACACATCCATCTTTAATCACACACCTTCCGCCAGGGCCATCCAGCGTTTTATCTGGCAGCCAGAGGGCGAAACATCGCAGCGGGCTGAGAGAAATATTTAGCCTCCCCGAAGCTGAGGCAGAGTAGGTCAGGCAACCTCCAGTCGGAGAGTCGGCATTCATGTGGAATGAGTTCACAAGCCACTAGCAGGACTCTTTCTACTGCAGCTGGAAAAGGCTGGTTTATTAGAGGGGATTCGGGCATGGAGCAACAACTTCAACAGATCAATCGCAAAGTCCGTTTGGATCAGGCAGTGTTGGTAAAAGAATGCCTGGACGTCAGCGTCAACACAGAAAATTAGGTCAGCAACGCTTAATGTGCCTGATTGGACAAAATTGTCTTAACTGTCAAGCTTCAAACAACAAAGCATGATTTGTTTTTTTTTCATTGTTATCCACCATAGCTGTCAGCTCAATTTATAACATCATGGAAGTTTCATAAACAGAATTCACTGATTAATTATTGCACTGGGTCAGGATCGTTTTGATTTGGAAGCCTGTTTTCCTCTCTTTGTGTTTGCAACTCTTTGTGCACATTTTTTCTCTCTCTCCTTTTGGTGACTCTGTGTCGTATTTTAGCTGATTCGGTCCTTATGTCACATTTTAGAGAATTTCTGTCATAGTTAAGTTGCATTTCATTAAATAAATCTATGCGCCTTTGATTTAAAAACTAACATTTTACACAACAACCTCCAATTCCTGAAAAAGTGCAAGTAACATCAGGAAAACGTACAGCTGTAATTCTGATGCTGAATATTGCAGGGTATCAATTATAATTCCCACATATTTTGCTCACTGTTACCTTTCTTAACCAGGCTAATGCCATTGTAGGAGTTTAGGAAGCAATTCTTAAATTTAGAGTAGCAATGCTCCAATATAAAAGTCAACCAATAGCAATATTCAATATTAATATCAGTGCTATAGCCAGTAAGTGGCGAAGCAGTAACATGCTACTAAAGATCCAACTTTTTCTTTCTTTTTTAGATTAATTTTAATGGTGCAGTATTATGTATTTTCCAGGGACATAAGTGCAATTTTAGAGCACAGTCAGTTAACTTTGTTGCCTTCAGTTGTTTAAAAAATGTCATGTATCAAATTTAACTTAAAGTAAATTCATTTAATGCCTTTAAATTGGGTCTTTGTCTCTTTCCTGCTCTTTTTGAAACGCCTCCTTCAAGAAGTCATCACAACGTGGCTTCTCTATTTACCCTTTAACAATGTTTTTACCAGCATTTCACTGAGAAGTAGCTTCTATGATGAGCTCAGCAGATGTGCAGTTCCATTAGGTGTTTGCTAATTGCTGCTGGCTAGTCTGAAGGAGCTGAAGGTGCAGTTTCCAGGCATAAGCTGCACCTTGAAGGCGGAGCTAGCTCCATCCAGGTATTTTGGACACCTGAATGGTTGCCATTGAAATTAAAGGATTTCTCAAACATGCAGGAACGAATCAAAGCAACACTCCAGGTGTGTTTTGATGAAGGAATAACATTATAAGATGACTTAAAGCTCAAAAAGGTTTATTTTACAAAACACCACCCCTTCAAGACGGGTTACCAAAGTAATAAAATTTCAAATAACTCCGCTGTCTAAAAGACACCAGCGGGCACGACTCTGAACTGCAGCTGCAGCTCTTGATACCTAATTAAACCCCAATTTAACTGCATTTTCACTTTTTCCTGTAATGAAGGCAAGCTGCATCATTGTTTTGTTTTTGCTCAAAATAAAAAAAGAAAAAACTCTTTCACATTCAGGGTTCCAGCTTTCAAATTGTTGCTTCATCAAATGACTAAACTAGAACAGAGAACAAAGCTCCAAAAATACTCAACTCCCCCCCCGCCCCCACTCCAAAGAAACAATGGCAATCCCCAGTAGGTAATGATATTCGCATTCCTTCAGTTGGCTCTAAATTGCTCCGTCTTTGTTTCACTTATTGTCTCTACAAAGTGACACCGACTTATTTGCTCCCGCAGAGGCAGCTACAGATTCCCGCGTGCTTCCTCCCCTCTACACTGGGAGCTGCTGTATAATTTATGCTCATAATGAACAGCTTTTAGCATATTCTATATCTTAATACCACTTGTTTTTCTTCCTCTGCTCTCTGTCATTAAACTTGCATGGCTATGGCTTTCTAATTGGCCCTGGAAAACTTAGACACGTACTGTATTTGTGGATGCCCCCGCTCCCCTGACTCGGAGTCCCCGAGCTTGTTAAAAGATGAGAGGAGACGGACTCGTCTTGTCTGTGTGTGTGTACCCTGGACTTTTTAAGCTCCTTTTCTCCGCATCCAAAATGAACATTTCAGCCACAGAGCGAAGCGGCGAGGGATGGTCGGACGGAGACTGTGTTTTAAATCACAATATAGTGGCCTGCATTGATGTGTCTTGATTTTAGTTTTCATATTCATGTCACGACCACAAACTTCAGTGTATTTTATGGGGTTTTTAAGTGGTAAACTGGCACAAAGCGTGTAGCTTTGATGCAGAGGGAAAAGGATATATGGTTTTCAACTATTTTCTTTGAAAATAAAAGTATGTATGCAGCCTTAATGAGAAAGTTTTTTTTTTTTTTTCAATAACCAACTTTCACTGAAGTCAGAGCTGTAAACCTTTTGGGGTACTTCTCTATCAGCTTTCTGGAACTGTAGACTAACATTCTTACTCTTTCTTCTTTGCAAAATAACCCAGGATGAGATTGAATGGAGAGCATCTATTCTCATCCGGGCTTTGAATCAGGATTATATTAGTTTTGGGCTTCTCGTGATAGTTTAGTTTTATTTTGATGTGACATTTTATTCATCTAATGCAGTATTTAGAGTTTAGTGTATTGGCTAATTTTTATTAACTACAATAACCTTGCTTTGACTAGACCATTTAAACATCTGAATTTGTTATGATCTAAACCAGTCGATTGGACTTTATGGTAAGGGCTGTGGTTTTGCTGGCAGGTGAACCTCAGCCTTCATTAAGTTTGTTTAGTAGTAGACATGTTGCATTCAGGTTGATGAGTAAACTTCAGTTGCATGGATGGTTTAGGAAGGAACTGTAAGCAGAAATTGGAGACAAAGTTTCAGAACTACATTCATTACAAAGTAATGAAGACTCAAATAATTTCAATTGATTACAGATTTCTTGTCTTTCATGTGACAAAGAATTAACACTCTCTCATATTTTGTCTCATTACATTTAAAAATTTATATTCATTATAATATGACCAACCCAAAGTAGTGCATGATTGTATGTATTGGAAGGAAAATTTGCCTTTTAATTTTTTACACATAAAAAATGTTTTTAAAATTAGCCCTTTAAATGAATTCCGAATTTTATTATTCAGTTATAATGAATTCAGCATTCAGACAATTCAGTTATTGTCATCATAAAACACTGTTGTGTGTTTTGATTGATTGATAACTTATTTATGACATTTCACCAACAATATACATTTCAGCATTTTCTGGCAAAATACCGATAAATTCAAGGGATTTTTATACTTTTGCAAGGAGCCTGTATAATGGCAGCTGCTCTGCATGGGAAACAGTCCAGCATGGACACCTTGCAGAGTATTGATGGAATGTATGTAATGACTCGAAGGTGTCGCCTCAAGGTTGTATGATGGGGGAATTTACATGCAAATTGCTCCTGGCCTGGATCTTTGTCCTTCTTTAGTTTGTTTAACAGAATTGTCTATCACAGTCTCTCACGCACACACACACACACACATATGTACACACGTGCACACACTCCGACACACGCGTGTGCACCCCCACACACGCACGTGCGCACACACACACATAGAATGTTTTTCTATCTTCACAGGGAATTTGCATTGACTTCTCTTCATTTTTAATGCTTTTCTTTAACCTAAGTCGGACAGTTTCCCTTTATCTAAACATCACAGGTGCATGGCTAAATCTAACCTACACTCAAATCATATCTTATCTTATAACTCATAACCCAAAAGCAGCACTTCATGTTGTGGGGCTTGGGCTTTGGGCTCATTCTTTAATCTTAAAAAATATATCATTAGATAGTTAATGTAATTAAGTTCAACAGACTAATAGGAAAATAACTTAATTGGTTAGATTTTGGAAAAACTCCTATCAGATATCTCTCCCAATTTTTGTTGTAAGAATAGTAGCACACAAATTTCACATGTAAGTCAAGAAACTGCCCTTTTGTAGAATGAAAACTTTTGTAAAGGTGTCCTGATTTGGACTGCAGTGAGGATCAGGAGGCTTTTGTGTAAAGAAAAATATTCTTCTTTCCCCATTGGATATCATCCTTTACCGTTTCTGGTGGCTGTTCTTCAGTCTAACATAGGGCTTAGTTTTAATAAGCTGTTTTAGTTGGAACAATATGTCAGCTAAAATAGGTGCAGCTTCATCATTTATCACTAAATGGCAACCTGACTCAGCATATATAGCCAAAAAAGGTAATCTTAGGATCACAGCAAGAATTGACAGAAATGGTATCGGTAAGCTAACGCAGGCTTGTTTCCTCTCTGTGATGAGAGGAAACTAGTTGACCATTTGGATCAGAACATGTTGGTGTCGGACAAAACTTATTATCAGAACTGTTATAAATGAGCCACTTTACGAGTCTTGGGTACTAATAAATAGATTTATGCATTCAGGTCTTTATCAGAAGGAGAGCTGAGCAACCACAGCAGACAAGACCTGCTCTGAATTACTGCTCTTTCACTGTGCATGTCAATGAAAGATCTTTTGGACTTTTGTTACAGAAAATACACAAATGACCAAGTTCTATAAAATTCCACAATTTTATATGTCAGATCCCAGACATTTCTAATTAATTCACACCATAGCTTTGTCCTAAAGTTAAAAAATGATGTTCTTTTGCATCAGGTTTGAACTTTGGTCCATAAGTCTAATCAGTCCCGAGGCGGTTGGATGTTACACCATAAAATGTCCTGAGGAGGCAACAAAAACCAGTATTCATACACACCTGCACACGCAAAAGTGAGTAACCAATAACAGGCTGATAGAAAGCTGCTTCCAGTGCCCAGTAGCTGTTAAACTCAAGGTGGGAGAAGTGAAAACAAGTTCAGCACCAAACTGCACAGCTGAAAGAGAGAAAAAAGTTTAGAAAAAAGACAACGAACAGCAGCGGGAGGAGAACCAAAGCTGAGCCTTGAGCGAAAGGAGAGACGGAGGAAGCTTATTCCCAACTGATCTGTCAGTCACAAGAAAGGCTTTATATTTAGACGGTGTGATTTTATTATTTGTGAAATTCCAGTGGGAACCTGTCCCTTTCCCCCTCACTGCTGTGGAACTTGTGTAATGAAACACATTTATCATCTGCAGCACGACAAAATGCGCAGATGAATCTGTCTGTTTTGCTGGAAATAATTGCCAAATCCCTGTCTCCTCTCTGCTGCGACCAGGCTCACCTCACGTAAAAGTTTAATAATTCTACCCTGCAGTCTGAAATTAACTTGATCTTATCTGTCAGGAGTCTTTTGTTGGTATTGATTTGAGATATTAAGCCCGTCAGTTTGCATATAAAAGGTGCAGTTTGACAGCTTTATTGCCTCTTTTGCTCATTAGGTTGCACCCCCTAAACCTCAATGGCTGTCAGCAGTTTACAGAAGCTGTCCTCTGTTTGATTCCACACTTATTAATCATCCAGTCTCCAGGTAGATGAACTTTCTTCATGTCTGCTTTGTTTCTATTTTCTGAAGATCTCAAGGAGTCACACCAACACATCCCCTTTGTCGTTAAGATAAACCCTGCAACTTGACAAAAGGTGCCTCCCTATCTTTTGACACGCAAGCTATCAGACATTTTCTGATGAATTTGCACTCTGAGACCCCCCCACCCATACACCCACCATCCCCCTACTCAGAATCCAACTTCCAAATTAATCTTTCTGCTTCTGTCTCTTTATCCTGCACATCCGGCATGGAAGCTGGCAGACTCCCCTGACGTTTGTTTACTGAACCATCAATCAGACCCCTTGTCACTGATGCCTCTCAAGAGCCAATCCCGCAAACAACTCGTCAACGCAGCTTGGCACATTATTACTGTGGCCTCCACTGATCTGCAGGCAGCTGCATGGCATGAAGGGGGAGGCACTGAAGGGAAGCATTTTCACTGGAACTCCTTTTTGTTTTCCAAACTGGATGCTTGAGTCCTTCTTACATATCTTTGTATGCATCAGTGTGCACAGGTAAGGTGAAAGAAGGAAACTTGCTGCCTATGTTTTGAAAGGGCATCTTTGGTATCACAGAAACTATTGTTGTAAAACAATCACTTCAAAACCCATGACTCTGAAATCCAGGAACATTTCTTTCACTGACGTCAGCACTGCCTAGGTAGTGCGTACGACAAAAGCTGAAGTGAATTCCCAGTTGGAACGGAAGGAACTGATCACTTTTTCTACCTTTTATGGGCTCATACTAGCATCAAACTTTGGTAATAGCTTTGCTGCAAGATAATCTTATGGTAAAGGCTCAAAAATGTGCATTCTACGAGGTTTTGTTGTAAACAACCATTAGATAATTGTACCATTAGGAAATCCTGCAAAGAGGAAGTCAGTTGAGTTAAGTTCAAGACTTCCAACTTTCTCTGTGACCATTATGGTTTAGTATCCACCTAATCGTGATAAAGCACAAGTAAATATGGCGATGTCCTGCGCAACTGTTAGTGTGCAAAAGTGGCGGTGGATGAGACCAGAAAGTGTCAATGTGAGCACTAGACTTGAAATCACCGTAAGTCTTGTTGTTGAAACAGTAATGGCAGATGACCTCGTATCTTTTTTCCAATTGTTCCTAACCATGTAAGCTAAAGTTTTGGAACTTGCTCACACAAACATACTAGTTTTGAGTCAAGATCTAAAATGTGGGTCAAATTCCTTAAGTGATTAAGTGTTTGTACAGGATCTCAGTTTGTATTGACAGAGAAGACCGTGATGGGTATGGGGACCCGTCTTTGCTTTTTGAAGATGACGTGGTTCTGTTAGTGTCTCCAGACCAAGGCCTCTAACGTGCAGTGGAGCAGTTCATAGCTGAGAGTGAAGCTTGCTCTTATCCACCTTGGTGGATAAGAGATGGTTCCAAATAAATGGACTGCTCCCGCTGCGTTAAGGGTTATCTGCCTCAAGCAGAGGAGTTAAAGTATCACAAATGATGGTAGGATGGAACTGTGCTGCGTCTGAAGTAATGCAAGTGCTGCTCTGGTCTATTGTGGTGGAGAAAGAACTTAGCCAAAAAGCAAAGCCCTCGATTTATTGGTCCATCCAATGTCTGGCCCTCATTAGACATATGGATCATGACAGAAAGAATGAAATCCTAGACACAAGTGGCTCAAATGGACTTCCACTGAATGGTGGCCATACTCAGAGATGGGATGGATCTGGAAGCCTCTCTTTACAGGATTGAAAGGAGTTATTTAATGTGTTTTGGGTGCCTGTCTCACTGGGAGAAAACCTTAGGAAAAAACAGAACTCACTCAGAGGAATTTAAATGTTGCCTAGCCTGGTAAAGAGTTGGCACTCAGAATCGTCGGTGTTGCCAGTGAAAGGCTACAGTGAGCACAATTGGATGTAAATGGTCAGAAACGTAGAATAACTTCTTATTTTAAAGGATTTTTGTAATCATTAGAATGTGTGTGAAATCTCATGAATTAATCACATAACACACGATCAAGTTTAACAGTTTGTAGAAATTTAGTCTTGTGGTTTGTGGGACAGCTCCATTCTTCTTCTTCCTACCTGTTCCAGTTATCGGTGTGTTTTTCTTTCCTTGCAGGCTCAGAGTTGTTCCACAACATTGTGTAAGAAGTTCAGACTAGTGACATTGTGTCATAACCACACCAAGATATTCCACAACTTCTCTCTTACCTTTCTGTTGTGTTTATTCCAACTCACAAAAAACATCCCAATTAACCATTTGAGGTTTGTGGCAGAGATGTGATAAAATATGAAAACAATCAGCGGTGTGGTTACTTTCACAATGTACTGTTGGTCTTACATGTTTGGTCTTTGGCTTGACTAAAAGACACAGTCGCCAATCCCCTCAACTTGTGGAGAAAAGTTCAGGGACTCATCCACTTTGACTACCTGAACTAGTTTCGATTTGTTTTGTGTGTTTTATTTTTCTGTTTCCAGTTAAATGAAATATTGAGCTCATATAATAACAAGAAAAAAGAAGAAATGATTTAGATCTGTCAGAATACATTATATCTGATCATTTCTACCAGCTGGGTCATTATGTTCATGCACAAACATGTTAATTACTCTTCTGTGAAAGTGTTGATTATCTAGTTTCGTACAGCTACATCAGTCCAATGAAGAGTCCCTCTTACATTTTACTGAGACATCTAATTTGTTCATAAAAGCTCCAGGAGTCTAATTACTTACCTGTGTGAATAGTTTTCACTTTCAGATGGACCAGTGTTGTTTCATTGCTTGACTATTTTCTACATCAAAAATACAGAAGTCTTCTCTTCCCGATGCTTGTGCCTAAAATGACTTTTTCTTGATCAAGTACAACCTTGAGTGGTGAAAAGGATTTCTGTCGACCAAACAGACCTCTTAGGGGAGCTGGAAAACATTTCTGTGTTGCATGACTGTGCATCAAAATGAATCATTTTCAAACCACAATTTATTTTTGATTTCAGCTGTGCCGGATAACAGGGCCTATACACAGAAATAACACACTAATTAAGGGTGCAGAATGTGCGGAAAATTACATTTTCTACATTAAGCTTTCAGAGGATGATGCCGAGTCTTTTTTGTTGTTGTTGTTGTGTGTATTTGAGCTGTAAGAGGCTTCTGTCTTGGAATAAAAATTAAAACGAAGAGTGGCTCTGCAGCTCCTTCCCTAATCTCATCCTGTCTCTGCTGGTTCACTGCCAGGTGGAGATCTGCAGGTTTGCCAAACCAAAGGCCCGACTTGCTGTTCCAAGAAGATGGAGGAGCGGTATCAGATAGCCGCACGCAGCAACATGGAGTCAGGACTGCAGGTTGTCAGCGCTCATCTCAAACGCCTCATCATCCAGAACGCTGCTATCTTCCAAGGTAAGCAGAAGATGCCAATGCGGCCGTAACCGCCTGAAACGGACATTGCATGAGTTTTCTTTTCTCATCGCGCTGCCTTTCTGGCGTCGGGGACTCGCTTCTCTGGGGAGTCACATATTAAAGTAGACGCACAATCAGAAAGAGGTTAGACATTCAGCAGCTGTTCAACTAAATGTTAGAATGGCAGACGCATGCGGTTTGAGTGACTTTAGATGTAGTTCTGTCGGCCCCCCAGACGTGTTTCTCCTGAAAGTGACAGCCTCCTGGGACTTGGCACGCTGCAGAGTGTTTTTCACAGAGAGACAGGGGGAGAAAGAGCCCAGGAACTGTTGGATCAGAGCGGCCACCAGATACTGGTGTATGTGGTTAAAGCTAACAGATGTATGCGAAATAACAACTGACTGATGTAAAAAATGTGCTACTTCAGAGATGCTGACATTGGAGCTCTGCAGGCTGAGAACAAAAATGCTGAAGGCAAAGGAGGCAGTGACTGCTGTAAGAGGGAACAATGAGCAGACAGGAGGCTGGAAGCAGCACATTGTGACTCTAATATCTGGCTTAACAGTTAATGTATAAGTATACTGAAAATACAACTAAGCGTAAATATACACCTCTGGAAAGAGCCCACTGCACTGACAGCTCATGGTTAATCCCCCAAATGTTGATTCTTGAACTCTTCCTGAGTTAAAACATTAATATTGTTGTTTCTACATGAATATGAACTTGTTTTCTTTGCATTATCTGAGGTCTGAAAGCACTGCATCTTTTTCCTTAGTTTGACCAGTTCTCATTTCCTGCAAATATATATAAACTTTTTGCTCGGAATTTCGGAGACATGTTGTCAGTAGGTCATAGAATAAAAGAGCAATGTTCATTTTATTCCAACATAAACAGTAAAATAGTAAAATCAGAAAAATGGATCATTTTAAGTGAGCTCTTTATTTTTGTACCATTCCAGAATAACATTTTTGATCGGGTATCACAACAATGAGTCCGATTTATAAGGGCAGATCTATTGAGGCAAAATCTATGTTTTGTGCTCTAAGCAACATCATGTTTTATTATTAATATTTAAAATTCCTAATTGCACTTTCTGATACATTTGAAAGGTTTGATGCAGTTATTTTTTTACATGTTTGAACAAAGTAATCATCCTATTATCTGTCAGATTCGGTTTCTTCAGTATCCTCCTTATTGCACTGACTGACTCTAATAATAAACTATGGTCTTTTAACAGGAAAAATAATGTAATGTAATCACACACTGGCCTGGAAAACAGATGTACCGTATTAGTTTTACTTTAGCCATGCCTGGTTATAATCTTGATGTTTATCAGAATTACTTTTATTCTGTTCTACTTGTATTTGTATTTGATGGACTACAGACAAAGATGAGCTGAACATCAATCAGAAATTATCTGGACGCATCAGAGATATGGAATAAAATCTCAGATCCAGAGCTGATGATAAACAACAGCAACGCTGGTGAACTGATAACATTGGGTTGGAAGTTCATAATGAAGCTAATGCCTCCCTTCAAGGGCTGAAGATTTTCATTTATTTTGTGTTCAGTAAATCAGGATTACTTTTTGGGCACTAACCGAGGCAAGAAAACAAGTTCAGTCAAATGCACTTATTTTACATTAAAGTTTTAAATGCTTTATTGTAAATGAGAAATACACTCTAGTTGATTAGTCATGGATTGTAGCACTTAAAATATGTTTGTTCTGTTGCTTGTGTGTTAGTCGCATATTTCTTTGGATAATATCCTAAACAAAACAACAACAAAAACAAACTGACAGGTTTTTAATATATCTCAAGGCATTTGAGGTTTTGGTAATCTTGCGTTTGTCTGTTTTCGTGTACTTACTGTCCAGATACTTGTTAGTAATATTTGCAGCAGAGACTGACCATTTCCTGCAGACTTATTGCATGATTGTATCTTAAAATGACAAATGACAAAGATTCTCAGTGTTAGCTAACAGTAAGCTTTATTAGCTAGCTAGCAACATGTTGCCTCATTTGTTTCTTGCAGCATAATTCAGTCAAGTCCTTTTAACTCACCATCATCATCCCTGAAATAACGATTATCACATAAATTGTAAGCTTCAAACCTTAGCAGTTAGCATTCTTACATTATAAGATTTTGTTATGTTTTTAAGTTTGAAGTGGTTGCTTGCTGATTTTCAAAAACTCAGTGTGTTTTGATGCCGGGTGTGGCCGTTGAGACCTTAGAACCTCTTTGTAAAATTGAGGTTTTAGGATTTTTGCTCCGGTTGTTGAAGGTAGCTAATATGTAGCCTTCTGGGACTAGCTAACATCATATTTCGTGGCTTGGTTAGCGCATGTTTTTTCTTTTGACTCCTCTTGTTTACATCCTTTTAATTCGATTTCTCTGTGTTCACTGTATCATAAAAGTTCTTATCACTCCCTAGTTTCAAACTTGCCTCAGCTGTGTAGCTCCAGCGCCACAAGATTTACACAGCGTTTCCCTGCCGTTATGCTAGCAACTGTTGTCATCAGATTTCACTTTTGCATTCGGTGTTGAGCTTTTGATGCCACTTGACACAGACCCTTTTAATCTGCCAAAGCAGCGCTGTTTATTGTCTCGGGGATTTCCTCTTGAAGCGGGATGTGCTCGCTCGCAGGGCCAACCTCTTCAGCCGTGCCCACTTGTGGGCTGTGAAAAGCAGCACCATCCTGACACGCCAATTAAAACTTGAGGTTTAATGGGGACCGTGGGGTTTGCTTGACTTGGTTGTTACGCCCTAACTATGTTACAGACTGCCGCTGTGGTTTGGCTTCACTTTCCAAGAAGGGGCTCAATACTAATTGCTTTAGCATAGCGTTTGATAGAACTCCCCAAACAGCCTCTGGACTGAAATCCTTTTAACATCCTGGTCTTATCTGTTTCCCTCTGCCTCATTTTCATCCTCGCTTTTCTTCTCCGTCTCTCATTCTGTGACCCTGTCCTGTCTTTCCCAATCTGCTCAACTTTTCTTTCTCCCCCTGCCTGTCTCTTCCTCCTGCGTTCGTGGTGCTGTTGGGAATTGAGTGCATGCCTTGTTTGTAATCGTCTCTGCTGCTTTCCGTCTCTTTTCTTCATCGCTGACTCCTGCCAGAGATCAAAGGCCTTCCCCTCTGTACTCCTTTATCTCCCATCTCTGTATGCTCTCGCCATCCCCACGTCCCCCCGTCTCTCTCTCCCACCGACTCCACCTGCTCCTCTTTCCCAAACGCTACAACACACCAGAGGTTTTCGCTCTTTTGAAGTCAACTTCTCCAAACAGCTGCAAAGTAATGGTTGTCTTTAAAGCATTTAGATGACTGGCAGCCTTAATGTTAGGCTTCTTTGTGATCGATATCTAGAAATATGGTAGGTATTATGTTGGGAATTTCTAATGACGCGTGGCCCCTTGTGGACATCTTAAGTGCCATTTGACCATCTAATGAGCGCGAGCTGATCTCTTAGTATCAGCAATACGCAACGTAATGGATGGACTTCAGCATCCTTTCTGACATGACAGATGAAAAGATTTCATTTTAATTCACATAAGTGAGATCATCAAGCCAATTTCCCAAATGCATATTGCTTTTCCTGCATGCTATTGGTTGATACTGGCTATTCAGGAGTCCATTTTCTCCATTTTGCATCGGCAAACTTCCACGATCCATTAACTTTTAGTTGCACATCAGACTAACTTTTAGTATTTTTTTCTCAATAGTTGATAAAACTGAGATTACATGAACCTTAATATCAGTCTGGAATTGCAACACTGTCTTTTAAGTGATTCTGCAAGTAACTTAATAGTCTGTCATGCAACTACAGACTATTAGTGTGGTAAAAATCCACTTTAAATGAACTGGTTGGGAAACAGAGTGGATCATTTACAATAACCATTATCGCACTATTTATTGTTGGTTGTAATTTTATTTTTATTGTCATAAGAATTTTTATTTCTTTTCACTTATTTTTCTTTGTTTATTCCATGAATAAATATTTACAAATTTAAAAATATGATCCAATGCAATCAGTTCACTGCCAGAAATAATAAGTTAGTCGTTTTGATTTTGCTTTTTTTAAGGGAAGTATTCATGTTTGTAAGGCTGTAACTGCAAAGAAGTGCACTCATATCTATACAATCTATTGCTATGGTAATTTATAATGTCTTTTTTATCATTACTTTTAGAATCGCCACAATAAATGCAGGTAACATACCTGGAGAGTTTTGACACAGTTGAAAGAGCAATGTTAAAAAGTCTCAAATCAATCTGGAAGTGTCAGACTGTAAACCACGAATGTAAGAATCACAGATTTCATGAACGTCAATTTTCTTAACTATAAAAAGGCAGCAGGCCTCTCAGATTGCACTGAATGACACAACGAGGCTCGGTTTTGTACAGTAACCTCGTGTATAAAAAAAAAAAGACAAACTTATTTTTTTCACACATCCTATTTTTCATAGAAACAGAACAAAGCAGAGTGAGAACTTACACATGTTGGGCATGTCGTCTTTAGATCTACTGGATTCTCTTTTGCTGCCTTAATTCTGTATAACAAAGACCTAACTTGGCATGGGCAAGTTCCTCTAACATTGAAAGCGTCACACAGTTAGTGCAGATTAGTCGTCTCCATATCCACAATCAAAATCTTCCAACCACCGTATTCCAAAGACGCACTTTTGGATTGAAAGCTGGTGTCTTGTGAAAGACTTACCGTCATTCTGAAGAAACAAGTTTGAGGAGATTTCAGGAGACGGTGAGTACACTCTGGTCACTTGGGAATGGAAAATGTTCTGCAGCAGTAACACTCAGGATTTAAACAGCATTTAAACTACGCCAGTAGTTTAAATGCTGTTTGTAACGCCCACAAAATCCCGCGCATCATATCGTGCATTACATTGCTGGACACCTTTTGTTTGTAGAAGCGGAAGAATAAGGAGTACTCCAGAGTGGCGTGAAGGGGTTTTAATAAGCTTGAAAAAATGCACAGAGAGAGTTGATAGGGTCCCACACTGTTACACTGCACGGAAAGTAAACGATTGTCTCAGTCTGAACATTTCTAATGGGGCCGTTGGTGTAAAATTTCCACCAGGTAATTCACACATACAAAAAACACAAGCAAATTAGTTCACAAGCAAAACACTGAATAATGAATCGATGCCCCTCGTAAATCTTGTTTGGGATTTAGCGCTAACGAACACAAACAGCCAGAAAGAAAAGTTGTTCAAGCTCACAGAATTTTCATAGCAACGTTTTTATACCCAGCGTTATTTAGTGTCGGTCAATTTGGTCTGCAATGTGCAAAAGTGCTGGTGAAGAAGGATTAACTACTAGCTGCTGCGTCTTGTTGTTTTTCTTGCACAGATTCAAGCTGAGATTTTTCAGCTTTAATGGTACAGTTTGTTTTGTTTTTTGTCTGCCGCAAATTGATATTTGGTGTAATTGTGTGATTGCATTAACATCACAGCTGAAAAACAATGTTCACACCTCAGAATATGTCTGTTTTAGTTCCCCGTTTTCAAATAAATGACACGGATTTATTTACTATGTTTATTGCCGTGAAATTTACTGCCAACTGTGGTATTATTTTTTAACAGAAAAAAAAAAAACATGCCTTAAGCTGCTTCCACCAAAAACACTTAATAAGCAAAGTTCACAGAAACGTTTCTTGTGGCAGTAAAGCTCGAATGTGTTTGTTTTTTCTATTTTAGGTTTAAAAAAATAAGCATAAACATCCAAACTCTGGCTGAAATCTGGAGAAAAGTCAGCTGGTAGTCTTGGCTGAACGTCGCTCCAAAATTCACACAAAATTAATATCTTTGATTTGTATCTGATTTTCTTCTACGAGCCGCATGGTCCAAAGTAGCGGCTTATGGTCTGAAAAATACGGTAAATATGTCGACCGATAAAGCTGCTACATGAGCAGTTCCCATGATAAATCCATTCTTGCCAATCTTCTAACTAAAAAAAACTCTCCATTGTTGCAGAGTTAAAGTCACAGATTGATATTTGCTAACTTGATATCTCTCGTGTGCCATGTTACCCCACATCCTGCGCTGTCTTCATCCCCGGGTGTAACCACTCAAAGAAGCAGAAGTTCAACCAAAAATGTCTTCTGGCGCTACGGATGATTGGCAGCTCTAATTATTGTTCTCCCAGCAATGGCGTCCTTCAGGATTCTTCTTCGGCGCGACCCCGAGATGCCAGATTAAAAATCCAATTGTTCTTCTCTGTTAATAAGACATCTATTTGTTTAGCCTTTAAGAAAAAAATGATCCGCGGGAGTTATTTTAGCGCGAGGGGCTGACTGACAGTGCAGGCGGGGTTGTTGCGGGCGTCTTATGTAAACTGACACATTAGAAAACGAGCTCTCGGCTGGGGGGAGCGCGACCACACAGCTGTCTGTTTGGTTTCATCACAGCTCAGCACTCCTGAGATGCATGCCACCGGCTGAAGGGAGGCGAGCGCTCGTCCAAAGAGCAGCCCTGATTAATAAACATGAGAGGACAGGATTGGCCCAATTGGGAGGTTGGGGGGTTTGGGGAAGGGAAGGGTTGTGCGATCTGTTTATATATGTGTGTGAAGATATCAGAGAGTCTGTGTGATATCTGCTAAAAAAAAAAAAAAAAAAGAAAAAAAAAGTGGGCCAGCCAGCCTGGTGATCCTGGAATGAGTCGACGTGTAGAAAGAAGGGGCTGGCTCAGTGGGGTGTTCGAAAACAGGTCTGAATTGGACTACTTTCAGGCAGCATGAGGGCGATCCGATGGAGTCTGAGCTGAGACATTCTCCGACCCAGAGGCACCGGCGCTCTGTAAGCAATCTGGAGTTTGGAAGCGGCTCACATCATCAGTTAAAAAGTTTACCCCTCAGATGTGTGTATAAATCTGGTTTCGTGTCCTTGAGTTGCTCGTACCTCGTTCCTAGCGGGCCAACAAATTAGCATCTCATTAGCAGTCTCAGGAAAAAAAAAGTTCCATCGACTTCTGCTTCTTCCGCTCGTTGGGTTTTAATTACTCTGAGTGTATCAGGAATTAGAATGACAGAACTACCCTCTAAGCCCCCACAGAGCCCGGGAGGAGACGGCCGTTGACCTTGCGAGAGGTTGGCCCTCGTTTGTCTCCGGTAATGATGAGTGGACGTTAGCCGTGGCTGCGGCCCAAATGAAACGTGACAGGAGATGGATGACGCAGATCCTGGCAGGCCCGAAGCCCGACTGTTGTTAGCCAATAATCAGACCGGGACCCCGGTGGCCCCTGATGGCCACTCCCCCACTCGTTAGCCATCCTCTCAATCCTTAAGTGCTGCAGGCGTTCGGCCCGAGCGGGCCCTCTGCTCTCTGCATCATCTGCCCTCCAATAACCATCCCCTGCTCCGCTCTCTCCACGGAGTCATTTTGTCTTCTGGAGAAGTTTCCCTCAGTAATCCAATAACGGCGAGGGCTGGAGGGATGTACGCCTGCTGTGAGATGTCTGAAGTTGTTTACTTTCTGCCCCGGGGCTAATCTAATAACTCGGGAAGAGGCAGTTTCGCCGATGTCCAATGGGCTCCTTCGAGCGTCGTTTACCAGACGCGATGGACTACGCCAGCCATTACCACATCTTCTCCCATCCGCTCGTAATTTGGTTTTAACCTAATTGCTGCGTTTTATCATTATGCGTAACTTATTAGTTTTCCCCGTAATGGGATTTTCGAGACTTTTTGAGCCCTCTGCTGTGCTGGCAAACTGTAGCTCAGATTGATACTTAATAAAGCAGCATAACTCTGACTTCTGAGGTTTCACTCGGAGCCGCAAAAGGAAGGATGTTGTTGCTTGTGAGTGAGCCTGGCGGAACATTTTTAGCGCGTTTTGAGCCCGAGGAAGGAAACATCCACAGCAGCTACACAGAGCCACACAGAAGCACCACAGAGAGCCTCAAAAAAAAAAAAAAGGGGGAAAAGAAATTTCAGGTATGCGCAAATCCATTGGTGCCGCTTCTTATCTTTTACTCTCATTATCCAGTTTGCTGTTTGGGGAAATAGACTCATATCACCAGAGGCAAATACAAAGTAGATGTTGATGGGTGCAGCTTACTGCCGAATTAAGATCTAAAATGTGTTTCCCTCCGTCATGTGTGTCAGGGTGAAGCCTGCTGCTTCTTTTCTCTGCTAGGTTCACCTAAAGCAGACAATGAGACAACAGACTAAAATGGATGCGTTTCACTCGGCGGAAACAACCTTAAGGGAGCTTGTTTTACTCCCAACAAGAGTCCATTAAAGAGTCGGAGACGTTCATTTCTGGAGATATTTAGTTTCTGATCCGATCTGGAGTCTGTTGTTTTTAAATTTGAGACGCACCGATCAGAATGTTGTGGCCAATTCCCAATAGTCAGGCTGCGTAGCCAAGCCTTTGAGTTGACAATACCGATTTTTCTTTAATAACCATAATATCGTAAGATATGACAATACTAAAAAAGAAAAATGTTATTTTAGTATCTTCTGTGAGTTATTAGTTATAGATATGATCAGGGCTTCTCTAAGCCAAACCTCACGGCGTAGGAAGAAACCGCTGTAAAAGTAGCCTTACTGATATCTTACATTAAAATGTTTAGACAACATATTAAGCTGCTTCTGTCAACTTTTATTAGCGATTAACGCTTTTAGCAGGAGAATAGCGCTGCATTCACTTGAGAATGTAGATTCTTCCTCAACTTTAAGATTTCCAAAAGAGGACAAAGTTTCCAAATCCAACAAGTTCCATGGTGGTTGAAAGCTGAAGACCCTAAAACAGAGCAAATCTGCTGAACTATATTCAGCCTTCCTGTTATCCACGTCTTGCTTTCTCTCCTGCAGCCAAAATGAACCACTCAAAAAGAAATCCTGTGCAAACTTCCGTGGCGATCATTATCTCGTCTCCTGCTTCATCCAGCGTGTTGTTTCTGCAGGTGGTCAGTGACTTCCTGTTTGTCCCGGCGGTAAATGACGCACACATCATCGCAGGTGTAATGTCACCTGTCAGGTCAAGGGTCGGGTTACAGCGGCTTCACGAGTCAAAACTTGATCCACAAAAAGCCCAACTTCCCAAACGCAGCAAACTGGGCCCCCGCTTTGGATCTTATCTTAATGGTTCCGACTGCAGAGTGCTTCCACTCATTACATCTCAGTGGGATTTGTGGTCGTGATTATGGATTCAGGCTCTGTTTCTTTTATTCTTTTACTTATTAGAAAGAGGAATACAATCTCCTTCTCTGAAAGTGAAACAATGCACTCTTACATTGCATTATGCCTCAGTACACTAAAGTATCTGCGATAAATATATATATTTATTTAAAAAGTTTAGTTTTTCATTGTGCATGTTTTGCACATCTTTTGAGGTTAAATAAGAGGAATGTCTTCACTATAATAAAAATAAATCTAGAAGCTGGACTATTTTATCCTTCTGCCTTTACGCTTGATTGGCTAAAGTGCTTTTTCACATTAAAGAAGCCAAATTCTTTAAAGGATGTCTGCATGTCGTCTTCATTACATATTCACCTAAAATTATTGCAGTCGGCTCTTAGAAAGAGGGCACTGTTAGGCAGTTTTCCACATCTTGTACTTGTTGAGATAACTACTGTATTATGGAGTCTCAAAGTAAACCGGTCTACTCATGTGCAAAATGTGCGTTGAGGTTGCCTCTATAAATCAGGAGGCAGACTAAAATTAATATTTCCTACTAATAGAATAGGAAACAGCTGAGGAAGAAAAAAGCCCCAAAGATAAACAGCACTGTTCAGTCATTCAGCCTAAATGATTTAAAATCTAAGCTACCAATATAGCCAGCTTATTCATTAAACTAGTCAATTTAATGACTAGCTTGTTGACCTTAGGAAATGTCTAATAGAAACTAACAGGAAACAACCAGAGTAGAAAAAAACCCCCAAAAACCTTCCAGGTATTTTACCAGGTAAGAAAGATAAACAGAACTTCAGTTCATATTTATTTAGCCCAAATAATGTAATGTGTAAGCTAGCTGTAAAGCTAGCTAGCTTAGACATTAAGCTAGATGTAGTGCTAGCTTAATACGTAAGCTAGCACTACATCTAGTAGTGCTAGCTACTACTAGCACTTACATATTAAGTACTAGCTTAATGTCTAAGCTAGCACTACATCTAGCTTAGACATTAATATCTAAGCTAGCAATATAGCAAGCTAGCTTAGACATTAAGCTAGCTATTTTGCCAGCTTGAGTGTTTCTAAAGAGTATTCCAAAGTAAAACTTACTGCATTCATTTGGTTAAAGTGTTTTACAAGTTATTTTTCTTTTTTCTGGAGTGTGTTTACATTATAATGCTTTTTCAAAGAGGAGGTATTTGTCTCTGGTGGAGTCACTTGTACACTTTGTGTACCTCGTTCGTCCTTTTCATTTTCGCAGGTGGGCAGCCAGGGGAGCTGGAGCAACAAACATGAGGTGGGCAATATTGACCAGGACGATCGTACAGACACAAACAATCCTGCAGGATTGTGCGTGCACACATATAGGGTCACATAGAGGGTCAATTTAGAACCACCTGCGGACCCGACATGCTACTACTGGACTGTGGGAGGAAACAAATTACCTGAAAAAATAAAAAATCAACCCGAGCACCAAGAGAATATGAAAACTACTCACTTACACACACACACACGCCCACATGGACACACACGCACACGCACGCACACCCACACACACACACACACACACACACACACACAGTGACCTTGCTGCGAGGCGATGGTGCTTAGCTGGTGTTTGCGTCGTCTTTGCATAATAGATAAAAGCCTTTCCTTCAAAAGAGGAATTGTCCGATCAGCATTTGCTTTATGTATTTAGAAAACGAGCTTAAATATAATTTCATCAAAACAACACAATGCACCAGTTTTGTCAGGAAAACCTTGCTCAGATGGTGGTATTTGTTGAAAACCTCCAAATCACTGAGGGTGTAATACAAACCTGTATGCAGGCAGGAGTTGAGTTCTTATACAGAAATAGCTCTCATCTCAGGAAATCTCATAAGAAAACAGTTCATTGAAATGAGAGGTATTTCTCTTGATATGTTAGGAAAAGACTGTGGGAAAATTGCTACTTTTTAACTTGGCAATGTTGTTTTTGGACAACTGAGAGTGTGAAAAACAAGGCAGGATCTCTTTACAGAGGAGGTCCAAAATTATATAGAGCCGTTTCATTCAAAATTAATTAAATAGCTACACTAGAAATGTCCACCTGAAATACATAAAAATTAAAAATGTTTAATGGAGAGCTTACTTTATCAAGCTAACTTTATTAGTTAGATTAATGGTTTTACACAGCAGCAGTTCAAGAAGACCTATTATGCAGAGTTCACTCTTTGCATGTTTCATTCTTCCATTTTGATCTCTACTGCTCCTAAAAACAGTCAAAGTGCTTTTTTAGGGAATAGCTTTGGTGTCTGGAAAATGAGCCATTTCAGAAACCTCCCAATTGTTGAATAACAATCGTTGGGCACTGCACCGTTACCTAGTAACCCAAGCAGAACACCAGCACGTTTGATCAGCTGGGCATTGTATGCGTTGTACAATGGCTGCTGGAAAGGAGAAAATGTTTGGCTGTTGACTTACCGTCCACTTGCTGCATTCTTGCTGGTTGTGCAGGATGCTCCACTTCTGCTTTTCAAAGATGTGTGGTTGTATAATTGCAGGTTTACAGTGGTCCGCAGCAGCTCATTTGTATTTAAAGTGACAAGACGCCTTAAACCGACTCAAAACAGGAAGAACTGAGCAGGTTCTGTTTAACCCATTGCTGTTTAACTTACCTGTTCAAGGAAGCATAATAGGTCACGTGTAAGAGAGGATGACTTTGGAGGCGGGGCTTCAAGCCAGCACTTCAGAGTTCAGTTTCTCAGCAGAAACAGACCAGGTTCTTTGCAGAGTGGAGTGGGGTCGAGTGGGGTAGAGCTGTGCTGAGCCTCGAGAGTCAGTGGAAATGGGGTCATGCGTCCCAAGGCTTAAACTCCAGGCTAAGATTCTCTCCAGACATGTCACCCCGCACAACTGACTGCCATTATCAAGGCCCCCAGACGAGGCGAGGACGCCGTGCAGAAGTATCACTCTGCATCGTTTGAAAGGTCTCCTTATTAATTCACCCAGATAAACTTCATTTCCCATTTCCATGCTCTCATTTCCCATTGTTTAGCTTTCCAAACTGCCCCGTCTTATCTCCAGCAGCTTCGTCTGGGTTGCCAGGCACTGCGGCTCCGCAGGATGCCTCAGCGGCACGCTCCCAACAGGGCTGGCATCCTGTTTAAAGTGCTCCCGTTGTCTCGCCTGCCTCGCAGTACACCTTTTTAATCATGCCTCTCCGTCTTTTGATTCCGGCACATTTAAGCCCCCAAAAAGTGACGGCTGTCTCTTTGCTGATACCGTGTCAGCGACTGAGCGCCCCACGGGTTGGATATTTGCATATTATTTCAGCTGTGACTGTGGGAGTCTTCAATGGGAGCATTATCACTACAGAAAGAAATGAGCCAACACTCCCAGACGGATTTTTATATATATATATATATATATGTGTATATATATATATTTTTTTGAGCTGTTCATATTATTCGTTACCATTATTATTTTAAGCAAAGACTCATTTCTTGAGACTCAGTAAATTCAGTTTACTATAGCTGTGAAAAGACCCCGTTGTGGCTTGCTGAGTTTCGCTTGTGATCTTTTAGAAATAGAAATTAAAAATAAAAGAAGAGGAAGAAGAAAAGATAAAAGCGCAAATCTACTTCAAAAGAGGGGAATGTGTTGTTTTTCTTTGTTTCGATCAGTTCATCAAATTTGTGTCCTTGAGTGTTTTCAATCAACAGTGAAGGAAACAGACATTTTTTCAAAAGATTTGAAGATGTTTTTATCTGCAGAAATCCACAAATCGAGGGAGAATCTGTTGACAGGACAACTGATAGTTGTAAACTCTACAAATTAGAGGATAAAAACTACGAAAAGCTCCACAAGATACGTGAACATGCAGGTAGAGCTACTTGATATCCAAACCTTATTACTTTTGGGAATTATTTGGTGAGTTGATGTTCAGACATTATTCAACCAGTTCGGAGGGACAAACCCCAAAAGACCTCAAAACGAACAATGACTCCGACCATCAGTAACCATGGAAACAGTGCCACGCTGTCATGGAGTCTAGCGTGTGTGGGGAAAAAAAATTATTAGCGCCGTTTATGACATAGTGACAAAAATCATGTGAATTCAGGCAAAGTCGGTAATTTGATCAACACGTCAGGGGGGAGGAGCTACGGGTCGGTTTCTCAGCTCGCTGTTTCAGGCGACTGTAAATACTATCCTATCTATGAGCCCCGACCAGGTGTGCTACGTTCACAGACAAATTAGCTTGATCCCAGCAAGTAGAAACCATGAATAAACTGACAAAAACAACTTCAGCCACTCAGCTCAATACTCCCGATTCTCACTTTCGATCTACATCACGGCACTTTGATGTAGCCGTGATGTAGTTAAATGATGTAGTTGCAAAGAGTCAACACTAGGGCAACCCCTTTGTCATAAATGCTGCTTCAACCTAAACAATGTAATATTATCTGGAAGTCATCTGGTTAATGACTCAAAGCTTTGTGTTGACGTCTAAGCGTCAAGTAAATGCAAATCAGTCAGATTAAAATGACAATATTAATGTGTGTGTGTTGATAACTATAGGGGAGAAAAAGGTCCCTCAGTGAAATGCTGAGCTCCCCTTAGCACCTGCAGAAAAACCTTTCTGGAGCCGCCGCTGAGCGTCGCCCTGGCGGGGTCCCAGCGGAGGGTGAAGGGGGCGTCTGCCTGCCACCCACCCGGTCTGGTGTTCTCTAAGCAGATGTGACAAACAAAAAAAAAAAATCGTTGTGAGCCTTTTTTTAAAAAATTTTTCTAGGGATGAGCCCGGGTTGTTTGCTCGGCGTCGTAACGATGCGCCCTGTTGCACGCCTCTCAAGCTGAATTTCATCACTGGGAAGAAAACAAACAGTGTGGAGCGAGGATCAAAGCGTCACTTGAAATGCTATCATCAAGCAGAGCTGAAGGGACTGACGGCTCCTCCCAGCTCCAACTGAGAGAAGGAGCCTTTTTGTTTCTTGCCGCATCAGCTGGGACGCAGAGGAGAGGAGCCGAGTATTGACTGCGCAGGATATCGTATCGGCCAGACGGGCGGCTTTAAACCAATCACCCATCGCCTCCGTGCATCATGGGACTATTTTCTTTTTCCTCCAATGGCACAAATGCTCCTCTCACAAAATGACCCCACGGTTCCTTTTAATCAAAGCCACTCTCCGAGCTAAATCAATGCAAACTCGAACAGCCAAATCTATTAACGAGACCCGCTCTCAAAAGTCCACATTTATCTTCGCGCTAACGCAAATGGAGTCTATTCTTAGACGTCGCTTTGTTTGCATCCTTCCGACTCCTGAGACAGCATATCCGTCTTCAACCTCTGAACGGTTCCTCTCCACCATCCTTCAAAGCGGGCTCTGAAGTTTCTTTCTTTCTTTTTGTTATTTTTATTTTTATTTTTTGAACGGGACTCCGCAGAGGCAGACCTGAAGGCGTTTCGTCAATCTTACCTTTTCGTGCACGACGCTTGGCAGGCCGCGGCATGGGACACCCGCCCCAGAATTAAACCGCGACGCCTCTGCGCTCGCGAGAAAGCGTCCTCGTGTCTGAGTGAAGTTGTCAACAACTCTGGGAGCTTTCATGCCGTCAGATTTGTTTCTCTTTCTCTCAAACGGAAGCAAGGAAAGGAGCCCGGCTCATTTCTGCTCCTGCGCCGTGAACCCTTCCCTTCTCTTCCTTCACCTCCGTCGTGACCTTCTCGTCCGACCCCAATCATGCACTTACAGTTCAAAGAGATGCATTTTTCATCTCCGGCCTTGAAATATTAAAACGCTTACGCAAGACGCACTCAGCCGTGCGGACGTAACGAGCGTGTCGGGGTGGGGTGGAGCCGGGCAGAAGGGCTGATTTCCACACACCAGAGTTGATCTGCAGCCACTTCAACCTCTAAGCTCAAGAAAACGAGACCCACATTCAGTACATACCGTTTTATTAGCTTGATTAAATCACTCTTTTTTTTTAGATTTGCTGCAGTGACTGGGAAGGTATGGTTAAGACCCTCACTGATCTGATCCAGTCGTGTCTATGTATAGAGTGCAGAGCAGAGCTGCCTTTAAAGACCACCAGCTCACCTGATTCTGTTTTTCTCATTTTCCTGTTGGAGGCTGTGAAAGATGTAGTGGAACAGAAATATAGTCAAGACACATAGACAGTAAAATCAAAGGAAATCCTTTTGGTCAGTGCAGTATGTTGCACAAACGGATGCTAGTTATTGTGAAGCTTTGTGATTTTACTTTTTTTTTTGCCCACCGTGAATCAGTTTGGGCGGAGGAGGCCGGGGGTGAGGCGACAAGAGCACACTTATCGTATTGCTTATCATTTATTGTGAAACATTTCTCGTCATTATAAGATTTTTGATTTGTCGTGGTCACTATAAGTTCCAGTTAATGTTTAAAAACACGGACAAAAATGTTATTTTTACTATTTTTGCCCATTTTTTTTTCTTCTTTTTGACAAGAGCATCAGTAAATATCAGTTCATTTTAAAATATGATTAAATGAAGTGTTTGCATGCAGTTTGGTGACATAAATCACTTCGTTCAGATTGTGGCGTCCTGAAGTAACTCATTTCAAACAGGAATGGTCAAGAGCAGGATTCATGTTTGTGCCACGAATACTGTCTTGCAATTATCTAAAAAAAGATGTTTTTTAAAAATAAATTGTGGTAAAATTTTAATTATATATTGCCCACCCCCAATGGCTGCTACTATAAATTTGCTCTTCCATCCAGCAGTATTGTTTTTCATTTATCTTAATAAATTTCTTATGATGATTAAAATTTTGACCAATTGTCCTGATAAATTCAGACTATCAGGACTGTTTTTTATTTATTTTTTAAAATTATTATTTTCTACAGTTTGTTTGGTGAGCGCATCAAATCGTCATCCCGTTTCAAAATGTGATTAAATGCAGTTACTGTGACTAGAGGCGTATTACACATGCATGGGAATGTCTTTCCAGAGCAGCATTTGTGTTAGTGGAGATATTAACGCCGCATCATGCAGTCACTGATACAGTTGCCTAAAAAAATAAATAATAAATAGTTCTCATGGTCACTTTGTTACCACAATAGGATTTTTGTTGGTAGGGTTTGACTTGTCCATATCGCTTAACCCTACTTCAACTCGCTAACCCCACATCCAGACAAGCAGCAGAATGGTTCTGGGTTTGAATCCCAGTTTTTACATTTTCTCCTCAGGTATGTGTTTAAAAGTATTTATTTAAGCCCATATATCACTTTTAATGTCATCAATATGTGACAGTGCAGTAAAACTATTATTCCAACGTGGCGTTTAGCTGGATGTGCTTTCCTTAGATTATCACTGGGCTCCTTTGGATGGGTTTGCCTTTGGGAGTTTCTGCTTTGACGACCGAGGATTTAAAGTTATTTTCCATAACATATTCATAGTCTACTATAAGCAAATGTGGTCATGTGCCTCCAATAAATCATAGCGACCAGCGTGAGGTTGTTGAGGCTTGTCTCGATGTAATCAGGGGTTATAACCTGTCACATTTCATAAGAGTCAGCTGCCCCCGAACACTGATCTGCAGCGAAGTCCATGACAATAGAGTATATTGTAAAATCTTCAGTAAATTATATATTTCACATTTGATTATATGTCTCCATAATTCCTCAAAAACAACAATAGTTTGATACATTGTGGTTAATTAAAGCGGTACGACTTTAAAGGGTTTGAAAATGAAATTAGCTGGAATTAAATGAAGAGACCAGTATGTCTTTTCTTTAATTGGATTTAAATGACGATAAATGAAACCGGCGTCTGATTGGTCGATCACGTGAACCACTCCTTCAGACATCGGAGATCTTTTCTCAATTCTTCAAATGTCAATAACTTTGCAGTCATCTCCTTCAAACATGTGATCAACGAATAAAGCAGAGGTTTATCTTCGACACTTTACACTCATCGAATCTTTGCATGGTTCCATAGTTGGTTATAAAATATGGACTTGAAAACTTTTTGAATTTCTGAACTATCCAGATGATAAACTTTAATAAAGTCGTTGATTTGTCTGGTTTTAGGAAGGAAATTTACAGACAAACAACCTCAGTTGGAGTTGGTCTGTTTTGACTAATTTGAAGTCATATAATCAAAATAATAGCACAGATTTTTGTCTTTATTTTACATGATTGAGGGATTTCCCTGTTAAGCTGGTAAACAGGAGCATGACTGTATTAAAGGGCTGTTTTAACTCTGGTGGCCAAACGTATACAGTCGATCACCTGGATTTATTTCGATTTTACAACTAAAGAGTGATCAGAAATGTTCTTCTACTTCTCAGGACACACTGAGCTGTCAGTATCTGGCTGCTGTCCAGCATTAGTGCCTGATCTTCTTACTAGTTTGGAGGCCAAAGCAGCAACCTTGTGTACTTTTGATTAGACGGTAACAAGAAAGTGGAAATTGACACCAAGTACAAAATACCCCAAGCCGACCGCTTTTCAGTCCAGGGGCCTCATGCATAAAAGAGTGCACCGTTTTCACACTAAAACTTGGCGTACGGAAACATTTAGAAAAGTGCGGCGCACAAAAAAAATCAGATGCATAAAGCCGTGCGCACCTTTCCTTTATAAATCCTAATTTGCTGGAAACAGAGCGCAGCTGCTGGTCCGCTCTGTTGCCACCCATAAATACATTTGTAAATTAGTATAAATACCACCTCTGCCACCACGTGAAGCAGTAACCATGGCAACGTCCTTGTTTGTAGCGCTATAAGTATTTGTAATAATAATAACAACTATATGTTTTACTTAAAAGGTGCTTTCAGGACACATAAAGTCATCTCACAAAATAAATAATACATAAAGAGAGAGAAAAAAAAATTCAAATAAAAAAAAAAATTATAGAGATCCAAGAGACAGTTTTATACATGACAATTTTTTATAGATTTTTAATCAAATTTTTATACAGACAATCTTTATACATGCCGACTTGTGCGTAAAATATGCTGCCGCACTTTTTTTGTGTGCACACATGCTTTATGAAAGAGGCCCCTGATGTCAGACATATTTTATTTGATGACTAAAATGTTAAAATATCTCAATAACAGAGATATTTGTTATGTTATGTTTTGGAAATGAAGATATTATAACAAAGTTAATGAAGGAAATTAAAAGCGGAAAGAATGAAACATATTTACAACTGCAATGTGTAACTTATATACTTTTTTTTTTTTACTCATTTAATAAAACTATCATGATGACATGTCAGTACAGGATGAGGCAGATAATATGTGAAAAAACTGTTGTGCCTTCGGCCAGTGCTAACAAGAAACAGCCAATCAGAGCCAGAAGGCGGGTCTTAGCGCTGTCAATCAACCTGTGTGCATCCCCAATGGCCCTTGTTGTGGATGCTACTGCTAGTTAGCATGGAGACCAATGATAGCTTTCCTGTAACTGTAAGTGGTTTCTCCACCTTTGGCACATTAAGCAGCACATACACAGGGATGATTGATCTTTTCCCAGATTATCTCATGTTGCAGTGTTTAGTTTATTGTCAAAAGCACTCAATAAATGTACTTTTGAATTTCTTTTTTTAAAAGTCAGATTTTTGTGGCCTACAAGGTCATTCTGCCCGACAGTTTTGGCGGACATGGCAAAAAACTTTTTGGCATCTCTGCTTTACATCGATCCCATCAGTTGAGACTGAAACAACGGTCCCTTCACTCCCAGTCCTGAAAACGTCCCCGCTGCACAGGTTACAGCCCAGCACACGCTTGGCCTTAAGAGAGTGATTAACCCTAGGAATTATTGATGAAGCAGGACACCGCCATGCCCCAGCAGGCGCGTGCAGGGAGCGCACCAACAGCCCCAGGGCTGAACAACTTAACAAAGACAAGAGAGAGCAGTGGGGAAGGTGGCGGTGGAGGGAGAGCGGTCGAACACTCCTCTGCCCAAACGGCGTGACTGATGTGAGGAGAAATGTTTGGGTGGTGAGGAGTCTGCCCCGTGTCCCGGTGGAGCCTCATCAGCGGGAAGCCCACCCCTCCACCGCCCCGCCTCCCGAACCCTTGACTGGAAGAAGAGGCTAAGTGGTGTGAAGCAAGGAGCTCTCCGACAAGCTCCATTACTTCTCCTCAGGCAATTCCCCCGGACCCCCTGTCAGTGAGGAGGTGATGGGTGGGTATCGGCGGGTGGGGGGAGGAGCGGGAGGTCCATCACAAGAGAGGGGAACAGAGACGGGGTCTCAGTCATTTCCCCGCTCCATCATGGGTACGCTGTTTAGTAACTTTCTAATGAAGGCTCTAAAAAGTAGTTAATTCTGCCTCATTAGCTTGACTTTTCAGTGCATTAAGGGGTCAGCTTGCTGTTTCTCTCCGGCGCCTGAGAGACAGATGAGTGGGAGGCGGAAACAGACAGGCAGAACTGTGTCACGGCTAACTTGGACCTTGTTAGTATTGATCCTCTCGGATTGAGCACCCTTTCATTTATAATTCATCTCCGTCTGATGGGGCGCAGATGGATGATGGAAGAGGGTCGGGCTCCGTTTTTTAGGACGTTTTCATTAGCAATCCGGAGAGTTTTCTTGTGATGATAACAAGCTGCTGGGGGATTGCTGATGCGTGGTGGGTGGGTGTTAGGAGCCTCTACCTCCACGTGGGCGGCCATCCAGGGACCTACCGGCACCCTGTCAGGTGTGATGGGTGCGGCGGGTGTCACAAAGGGCGGGAACGTCTCCTCCTGACCGGGGTCCACTTCAGGGGTTGTCAGCTTGAACAGGGCGACTGGAGGGGATCACTAGTCATTAATATTTGAGGAGCTCTCAGCGCTGCAGCTGTTTACTTAACAGATCATTCTCCAGGGCTCCCCTGGAGAGCGCCGAGGAGCTGACGGTGTCACCCACTCTGCAGTGCCTCCCCCTGAGCTTCTAGAGGGGTGCTGCTCCTCTGTCGGTCTCTTCCCCCTCACCCGTCAGAGAGCTGCGTTGTGCACCCCCGTACCTGTCAACCTTGCTCGATTACTCTCCGTCCGTGCAGCGGTGACTCATTTTTATCTCCTTTTCAATTAGTAAAAATATCCCTGCTATTCATCTGCTCACTCTGGATGCTGCTGATGAGTGCTTGCGCTGTTTATTTGTCACCCGTGAATGGTCCAAGTTGACTAATGACCAATCTCTGCCTACCTATTTTTTTCTCCCACCATTCCAGAGGTAATGACAGGCATTCGCCCACATGTTCGCCCTTACTCCCTCCGTGAACACTCTGTCTGACTGTGGAGCAGTCAGAGTTCAAGACTTTATGCAGCTTTAATAGCATAGATTTTTTTTTTTCTTTTACCTCCTCCACAATTTCTTGTTTTTGTATAGCCTAACATATTCAGCCGAAGTAAGATGTTGTCATTTGGGATTCCTAGAAACCAGAGACGTGTGTTATCTCAGGAGAATCTGGGCCACTCTCCTCTCAGCGCTGCTTTTTAAGGCATGTTGAGCCCAGGCCGTCCATAAGAGATGGACATAGATACTCAGATGTAATGAATACGAGAAAAACATCTTTAAAGAGGCAGTTTTAAATAAAATTTTGAATGTTATTCCCTCATCAAAATCATACCTGGAGTGTTGCCTCGATTATTTGATGCATGTTTGATAAATCCTTTAATCTCCATGGCAACTATTCAGCTGTGCAAAATGTCTGGTTGGATCTAGCCCCAGGCATTTTGTCCTTCCAGGACAAAGCTCCTCCTCTGAGCTGCAGTTTCCAAACTTCTGAGCTTCACAATCCTTCAGACTAGCTAGAAGCAATTAGCAAACACCTGGTAAAAGGTTAACTAGCCTAGCATTCGTGACAGGTTCTGCTTTCAGTGAGAAGCTGACGTACCAGAGGGGAAGCAGGAAGCAGGCACATGCGTGGGTGATTGATAGACCTGCCTCCTAGCTCTGATTGGTTGTTTCCAGTTAGCACTGGGAGAAGGCAGAGGAGCTCGATTTTTATTTTTTTCAAAGATTAGCTGTCTCATATCATAAAGCCACTACATAGTCATTTTCAGTAAATATATAAAAAAATATATCAGTTAAACACTGTGACTTTAAGTGAGATTTATTTTTGATGTAAATTCATAATATTTCAGCATATTGATTGAAAAATCGTACACATATTACGTTATTATTACATATTTTACACCTCTTCAATAATGAATTGCAGTAGGTCTACTAAATACTTTTTCACTGAGGTGAACTTAACACTAAATAAACATTCTGGCCTCAAAACTCATTCAAACTAAAAGGGATGCTAAACACACTAAAACTGATTTATTGGTATTAAACCCGACTCTCATGGATCGAAAACTCAACCACACTGTAATTTAGGTAACACAAATGTTCAGACCTCGAGAAATGGAAGCTCAGGCACATTTCCCCCCAAACAACTATACTGTTGTTCAATTTATTTCACAATAAAAAAGAAAAGTAATAAACATTCCTCCTGCACCCGGCATCCTCCACATTCTTTTGCATTTCCAGTAATTTTTTCCCCTTCTGCTTCTTGTTATTGGATTTCTTAAATTCCTCCTTGGATGAACATGAAATCTCAAAGTCAGACCACTTAATGCGCCCTTGACATATTCTGTATCACTCATGGCAGCCATGGGAAACAGCTTCTCAGTTCACTTCTGTACTTGAAGGGTTCTCTTTCTTTAGGTTTGTGTATCATGTCTTCTGGAAGGCGGCGCCTCTCATTGGTTATGGGTCACTAAACTGGTTGACAACAACTCTGTTTCTCTTAAAGCAAAGTACAATAGGTGAAAGCCCTCCATGGAATAGAGGCAGTTCTTCCATGATTTGTACCATCCTACTGCGTCTTACACCAATTTATGACTAATAAATTAAATATATCTTAATTGTTAAACTATGGAAGACCACTAGGGGGCTCCACTCACACCCAGTCTACAAGATGTTTCGATTTAAAAAAAATATTGCTTGTTTGTGGGAAGTTGGAGCTGGGTTTCACATCAGACCCGAAGTGACAGCGATCTGGTTACGAAGTTGGAATTTCAACATGGCGCTACCAATGCCCATAAACATTGTTTGCAGTATGTCCAACAAACATCATTGTAAGCTTTACTTTCCATAAGCAAACACGACTTTTAGAGTTACAGGCTCCACATGTAACATTTTAGACCCACTCTTAAATGTGTGTCTTGTAAAATAAACATATTTCCGCCTCATCTTGCCGCTGTTAATGCGAGGAACAGCCATATTGGAAGACGAAGTCGGCCTTATAAGTTATTCCCCAGTGGCAGTCGGAATCGGTCCCAGTTTCCCAGTGGAAAATCCAACTTCAGACTGGGAAGTTGGACTTTCCCAGTTCTGAGACCAACTGGAACCCAGCATAAATATTTTATGTGTTGAACAAAAGATCATTAAATGGAGTCCAGATGACTAAAAAAATTTAAATAACCTTTAAACACAAGCCAATAGTTGTATGACCATATTTTCTCACAGTGCTTACAGCATGACATCACAGAGGGATTACAGCATAAGGTTTTCTTTTTTCTTTATTTTGCCCAAGTATTCATGTTGTGCCCCATTTGGAGTAACTCCATGGGTATATTTATATGGCCCATATCTAGAAATGACACAACTAGGGAAAACAAGAACATCCTTCAAATTGTGACTTCATAGTCTTACGAAGAGGTGGCCTGAAAAAAATCGGTTGACCGCCATCTGGCTGCCAATTATTAATTTGGCCAACCAGACCAGTCACAAACTCAGAAATTAGATCTCTTTCTGATCAGCGATGGCACAAAGAAATAGGTCATGGTAGCTGCAAGTCTATTTGGTGTGAAAGATGCTACAAGAGTCAGAGTTAGCTACTTTTAGCATCAGTGGCGAGTAAAAAATCAGGTTTGAGGAAGTAGACAAGTACAAGGAGGTATTTAAACTGAAACTCTTAGGCAAGTTGTCAAGTGATGAAGCCTTGAAACTATTCTGACTAAATATCACATTAGGCTGAAAAGTGTCTAAAACTTTGATTGAATTAATAATTACTGCAGTCCAAATCAGGATTATGTTTGGATTCTTGAATGGACTTTCAGTGACCGTCCTGAAGCTAAAGTTCAGGATCGGGGATCTGGACTGTGATGATGAAATGGGAGGAAAATTGTGGCTGATCGTAATCAAAAATATCATCTCAATACTATTTATTTCATTTAACCTTTTTTTAGAGGCGAGTTACAAACAACATGTTTTCGTGACTCATTTCCTCAACTCGGTTTTAGCCTCTGTCTGTAAAGAAACGTGTTGCATTTGGAAATACGATGAGTCTTTTTGGGAATCGCAGAGATTGATGTTCGTGTTTGTAAGCTAGCAGAGCCATTGAGCCATTGGTTTCGTGACGCATACCAAAACTGATCGGTTCAGGTGAGCCATAACTCCTGTGGCTGATGGCATCTGCCATTAATCCACATCGTTCTCTGAAGCCGAGTCCATACTCAGAAGCCGACTGTACAGACAGGAAAACAAGGGAAGATAAAAAATAAATCACATCAGCTGAAGGTTTTTCTAATAACTTGTCGTATCTTGTTTGTCTCTAAAGCATTCAAAGTTACATTTGTGATAAGCCAACTGCCAGATAGCTCTTTATTCCCAGTGCATATAGGAGATATGCGATATACAAGGTCATACGCTATTGATCCTCACATCCGTCTCTCGCCAAACGATCCTTTGAGTAAAGGCCCGCCATTGTGGAGGATACGCCGCGGAGACAAAAGATGTGACTAAACACAACAGATCAGGCAGGATTTAAACTGACCTCTTGAGGTCAAATGTTCTTTTTATCTTCGTCTCTCTTCTCTTTCCCCCACCGCTATCTGGAGGCTCTCTGTTCTCCCAAGATGAGCGGGATTTGTCACAGCTGTTTGCGGGACGCTCCCGCTCCCATTAAACTGCAGAGTTTTCCCCTGTCTTGCTTTGAACCCGATTCATCAAAGACAAAGGTGAGGGGTACTCATCATTTTAATGGCCGGGACCGCGCTGGGACGGGAGGGAAGGGCCGTTTCTGTGTGAGTAAGGGAAAAGAAAATAGTTTCAGGGTGCCTGAGACGCTGCAGATTACCTCTCATCTTCAGCTTTGTCTCAGGCGGGTTGGATTGCAAACCTTGTAGGATGTTGGATCTTATGCAGCATTTCTGTTTGATGCCAGACTGTGTTTTGTCCAAAACTGCACAGTTCAGCACACCTGGGAAAGTCTGAACGGTTGCTCACGTGTCTGAGCACACAGTCTGTTATTCATAGACCCTCTGCAGTAAGGTTGACGAATTCATATTGACAGAAGTTAACTTTTGCAATCTAAAGCATGCTGTCATAATATAATGACCTGCAGAGGGGGTAAAGTAAAGAAAAGGCAAGATGGAGGTAAAACAGCCACTTAAAATGTGTCATCAACCTACTGGCAAAACTCAAAACTCACACTGCAGTCATCATTTCCCACATTAAACCATGGTGGTGGCAGGATCATGCTGTGGAGAATAGTTGAGGGGACAATAGGTGGAGCTACATATTTTACAACACTGGAGGCAGTGGTGGTGCCATACAGGCCACCACTACTGAATTAGCCATCAGGACTGAGTTAAATTTTAAATTAAATTGTTCCCTTTACCATCAACTATGGTTATAAAGGCTATTCTAACTTAGACTGCATCCATCACTTGAGTATTGCTATCCAATACTCAACAACTTATTATAACTTAGTTATTTTTTGTTGGTAGAAAAAGTGGGGAGCGGATAACTTCACCAGACACTGACTTTAGACATTTGACTCAAACGTGTCATCAAAACCTTTAATTTCTTTAATTAATCTACCTAAAAACAGCACCTATTATAGGTGTTAATAGATAAGAAACATGTTAATATGAATAGCCTGTATGTAAGCTGCCTTGTCGGTCATATTTCACTCCGTTTTGAGCAAAGCGTGTTCTTGCGACAGGGCATCCAAATTTCACCAGGCACACTGTGCACAACCCGGTATATATCTCTCTGCATTGCTGTGACAAACAAGCTCACAAAATAAAAAAAGAGTGAGGTGAGTGTGTCTTTTCCCTACTGCAACTGCTGGGCCGATACGACCTGAACTGAACCTTTGGTGATTGCTGAGCGGACCAGGGGTAAGGCCGCCGGGAAATATCCCAGCCCGCTCTGGCTGGAGGAATCTCTTAAATCTCCTCAAAACCTGTTTCCAGGGTGGATGTTCAGATGTTTCTTGCAGGAAAACATCTCTGAACATAAAACCAGACCAACAATGAAGCGGCTTAAAGCTCTGACGCTTAATTTTGTTAGATTGACCTTGTGAAAGTCTGACGTAAAAATGTAAGGCAAGTCTTCTTACATTCAATCTATCTGCCTATCTATTGTTAATTTTAAAGAAAGAAGTTCTTTATGTGTACAGATGGTAGAGGACATTGCATTATCTTGGGTTTTCAAACACAAAAGACGTTCTTCCCTGTCTGTTCATTTGTTTAAACTCCTTCGATCTTAACAGTTTTGAACAAGGTAAAAATATCACATTTGGCGCGGCTACATAGCCGACATTTAAGAAACAGGCGCAACAGGAGCAGCCACGCTGTAGCTGCAAAATTTCAGCTTCCTGGTTGATTCAATTCAGATGGCACACATACAGCAAGAACTGTCCAAAATCCTGATAAAATCCCCCCGAGAGGTGTTGGGTTTTAACCACAACATTTGAGAGCAAACTGTTGACAAGACCCATGGGTGTGCTGGTGACTGGATCTCCTTACAGCGCGGCGGCATGGGTACAGATGCCCTCGTTAGGCTAAGAGGGTAAAAATTAGACAAGTGCAGCGGGCTAATGACCGACGTGAGGGAAAACGTGCTCGACAGCAGCTGCAGAGAGGAGAGGGGCAGTTGGAGACTTGAATATTAAGTCTGTGGTGGACAAATCAACAGACTTTTAACCAACAATTGATTAAAAGGCGATGCAAATTGTTACACGGTTTGGCCCAGTTAGGGTCCCTGGGGGGAAACCATTGTCCTCTGTTCTCTTCAGATTGCGTTTTGTGCAGCTTTTAGGACTCTATTTAGTACTCATTTACATTCATAACTTCACAATATCTTCTTGTCAGCTCAGTTTTTAAGCTGCAGCCTGCAGCTGTTTTTAGATTAAAGGATGTTCTGATAAACTTATCTAACCAGCTACCTGCTGAGAGATTTCCAAATGAGATCTCGTGAACAACAGTGAGCGTTTGTTTTCTAGGGCAGTGTCTTTTTTTTCTTCCTCTTCTTCTTGTCTGATTTGATGAGATAAAAGACAACTCAACTCCACTTTATTTAAAGAGACAATCTCATGTTTGACATGTGGCGAATATCGCTGTTGTGATGCTGAATTCAGAGGAGGCCCAACTTTGAAACAGAGACAGAAGTA
Organism: Poeciliopsis paucimaculata; assembly: GCA_903067055.1. Lineage (NCBI taxonomy): Eukaryota > Metazoa > Chordata > Actinopteri > Cyprinodontiformes > Poeciliidae > Poeciliopsis > Poeciliopsis paucimaculata. The sequence continues at coordinate 84,033 of CAEGAD010044449.1, forward strand.
TAAACCAAAGAGTTTTAAAGTCTTTGAGTTTTTTTGTTTTTATTTTTATCTAAGGAAAGGAATACTGGAAAGGAATAAATGTGAAATATTATTTGACTTTCAGGCTAAATGTGCAAGTTAATTTTTTCACTTGTTATTTAGCAGCGGTCCTTTCACTGCACAACGCAAAGGGACGCCCAGTCCCAGAAAACTATTCTGAGCAACTAACTTATTTATTTATTTGTTTATTTTAAATTTTTTGCACCGTGATTCCCTCCTGACCATTCCAGTCTGGACAGAGCACCACATCCTCCTGATATGATGACGGATTGTGGGCGTTCAGTTTAGATTAGATTAGATTCTTACTACCTGATAGTTCAGTGGACTTGGTTCAATTGGGGACCAAAATTTGGGGATCAAAGTTGTGACATTTGTTACATTTTACGCTTCGATTTCACGCTTCACTGTCAAACAAACCAAACCCTTTGAGCAACCTGTACCCCTCCGCACCTGTGGTAGTGCTGCACCAAGAACTACTGAAGGATATGATCCAAAAACCCCTGAAGAAGACATGAGCACAACTTCTTTGTGTAAACAAAAATGGAGTTGATTTTAGAGGTTGTAGGATTTCCTTTTTTGTCGTTAGTAAAAGACAATTTTTTCACACTACACACATTTGTTTTGGTTGTATTTACCCAGAATGCCCTGCACTAAAGACTGCTTCCTGCTTTTGGAGGAGCCTCCAGTCCATTTGGCGTTCACATAAACATTTGAATATCACCAGAGTTCACTTCAACCGACCCAACCTACGTTTGCAGGCGGACCGCAGAGTTTGCTTCTTTTGGTCCACATCACAGTTCGATTTCGCGTTCACACCTTCCCAAACAGACTGGACATCCTACACAATCGAATCAGAGTTTGATTAAAGCGAACTGAACAGAAGCTGGTGGGGACGCATCCCAACACTCAGGCCCTGTCCACATAAAAACCAAGTTTTATCAAAACCGTTTCTCTAAAATAACACGGAGTGAAATGAGTCCAGTGACACCATTCACTGAAAGCTATTCAGTGAATTTCTCTGGCTCGCGTGGCAGAAAGAGACGGCGTTTGAAAAATAATAGGCAGCCTTAGGAATGTGGTGAAAATGAAAGAACAAGACAAAGCATGTCAGGAAATGACTTTCCTGTTGAATTAGTGTCTCTATAAAAACCTTTCTCTAAGGCAGCACTGACCGTTCTCCCTCAGGTGCTGCTTTTTATATTTTCTTTTTAAAGAATACAACAAAAACTCATACACAAATAACAACAAAAAATCCGAATGAAAGAAATCCGTTTTCTTGTTAAGGGAGGCATAATCAATAGCTGATGCCTTTTGTCGTAGCGGCGGGAAAAAAGTCTTTTGTAAAGGATGCGGCCGCTTCAAGGCGAGACGTTGACAGAAGGAATTAAATCTACCTCACACGTAAGGAGCTGCAGTCTGACTGAAGACGGCTGTCACATAGCCTGTGGCTCTTTTAACCAGTCGCTTTCCCTCCGAAAGACTTGCTCCATGCGGAACGAGAGAAGGATTTCCTTCTCTGTAGGTTCTGCGGTAATATTATTGGAAACCAGAGCAGAGAACTGCTGCTCTCTCTCTCTCTCTCTGTGTGTGTGTGCACGCGTTTGTTTCTAATACATTTTGGGGACCATTTTCCTGACACATACTATGTTGTGGGGACCCACTGCTGAAGCCTTTGTGGGACTGAAGCCTGGTCCCCACAAGGGGAAACGCTGTTTTTGGGTCAGGGGTCAGATTTAGGACTAAGGTGTGAATTGAGTTTTGGTTAGGGTTAGGGATATAATGGTTAGGATAAAGGTAAGGGTAAGGTTTAGGCTGTAGAAATGAATGGAAGTCAATGGAAAGTCCCCGCAAAGATAGCCGCACAAACCTGTGTGTGTGTGTGTGTGTGTGTGTGTACCCTCTTGCTCTCATAGTTGTGGGTCTAATTATCGGGCCTCTGAGAGGAGCCAGAGGCCAACAGGTGTCTCGAAGAGGCCGCTCTGGATCAAAGCCAGTGAAAATAATTACACAACCCACCTCTCCTTCTCCTCGATAAGCCCGATTGCCTGCTGCCTCGCGCTCAGACTAAACCACATATCCGCAACCCTTTTGTGCTTCGCAGGCCAAAGAACACAGCCGGATACATCGACGCTGTGGTGGCAAGCCGACAGATGGCCGCGCAGGCGACCCGGCGTCCTTGCGCGCCTGGTGGAGACGGAGGAACGTCAGCCGAACATGTTATCTGTTCGTCATTAACGCGCCTCCAGGAAGCCAGGAGCAGACTTTAAAGGACAGCGCCACGCTCCGCCAGAGCGCCGGCATTTTCATGGCCTCGTTTCAAAGCCTCCCTTTGAAGCGTCTTAACGAACTACAGTCGAGCCGCATTTATCTGAGACCACAGCAGGGCGATAAAGCTGATCAGTTCATCAAAAAAGAAAAGGGCTCGGCTCGACTCAGTTCGGTGCCACCGGACTCGCCCCGCGGTGACGGGAGCTAACCTTGAAACCGTCTGATTAGATTTCTTGTCAGAAAGGAGATGAAAGATTTCCAGCTGCGAGGGGAAAACAGCGCGCGAAAAGTCCGGAAATATGCAATTACCGAAATACCACAACATAATGTCAAAAAATGATGCTGTTAAGAGTGTGAAGGAGGAAACTTAAATTGCTTCTTTTCACTATCACAGGCGACCACATTGCTGCGTAAACAGACCCGGCCGTGTCGCAGCCATCGCTCGCTGGCATTTAGGAGTTTGGGAAGCTCCTGCTCAAATCTACCCCAACTTTAGATGAAAGATTTCATTCAGGTTTCTGACTGAGAGCGCCTCAGCGGTTTGGGGATGCAGCATCGCCCATTAGGAGATGCTGAGAAGGCAAATGTCACAAATGTTTTTGCTGCGGTTCAAATTCAGACTCAAGTTCTGCCACTTAGACCCAAATCGCATTTAAGGTACTAAAAACAGAGATGTCAGATTTAACTTGGCGTCACGCTACAGAGCCTGTACTCAGACTCTTAACATTGAGAACTGATTAAATGAATTAAGCTGAGAAGTGAAATAAACCAAGCTTTTCTCTAACGTTGCGTCTTCTGCTAGTAGGTTCTCCTGTCATCGTTGCAAACTTTACCGGTAAAGTTTGGGGTTATTGTTTACCCCAAATGATTGGGGTAAACAATAACATCTTCATTTTGAGATTATTTTAAAGTAAAAGATCAATGAACTGTAATTTCTAAAGAACAAATAACACTGGAAGTGGGTGAGATTTTAAATATCTAAAACAAAACAAAAACCAAACGACTAAAAACAATAAATAGAAGAAATAAAAACCAAATGCAATATTGTGAATTCTGAAGTCTCTATAAATTGGGCTCAAACAACTAAAACAAGCAGAACAACCAGCTAGGGCTTTTTAATTCATCGTACGACTAATCGATTAATTGATTGATTGATTTATTGCTCATTATGAAAGACTTACTGTTAAGATATTGACGTTTCTTCCCATGTGTCATGTCCTTTAGTTTGTGGGTTAGTGGAAACTGAAAAGTTTATTGAAATTAAAAAAAAAAAAATCTGTTTTCTGAAGTGAGCATGTGAATTGCCTTCAAAGTTATTAACTGACAGAAACATAAGGCAACGTCAAAAATGATAAAATCCATTTAACTTGAAGTTTTACATAACTTTACATTACTTACACACTGGGTCGTTACTCTAAATCTTACTATCGCTAATTGGAGACACTTTTAAGGGTTCGGCACGCCTTACTTGTTTCACGTGGGAAGATTATTGGTGAAGCACTACCAATGATCATACAGGAAGTGTGATTATTTGCACACTTCCCGTCTACATAATTCTCTCTCTTTTTGCAAATAAACCTACAATTTGACTGTGATGATGCTTTAAGAATTCTCTCAGTAATTTCTCCATTAGCCCATGAATTACTTTGAGGCTGTAGTTGTTTTAAGGCGATAGAGGTCTACGTTATACTTAGCACATTTTCGACTAGCCGTTAGCTTTAACGGACCACTTATTATGTTTGGATACTGACTGAAGCCCTCTGCAGATTTCTCTACTGTAGGTAAGCAATTAACCGCCTACAGCTTCTTAACAAAACCTCTATTGAAAAGTCTTAAACTGACCTTACTAGTGTGATGATGATGAGTCTGGCTTTGATTGCTGTCCTTGCAAAGATTAAACCTCACTCTGCTGCTTCCTGTGTTTGGAGTTTAATAGTGGACTTCACCTTTGACCTCCTTGTGCTTCCTATAGATGAGTTTTGAGGTTTTTCTAATGAAAGCGAGTTTGGAAGGAGCAGGTGGAAGTGTCCCACCGCCTGACCCTGTTCTGACTGTGGAAACATGCTTGTTGCTGGGCTCTGACACTGTGATTGCCGCCTTTGCTGCAGAGGTCAGGAGCGTAGCACTAACCCTGCAGCAGCACTGGGTGTCAAATGAAATGAAGCAATGCAAACACAAATATATTTTAGTGTAATGAGGAACGTAAATACGAGATGCAGCAGCTGCATTTCCACTGACCAAATCATTGCACAAACTGGAATTACGAAAACGAATTTGCTCAATGGAAACACTCCAATTTTGAAAAAAAAAAGAAGTGTTTTTTGATAAGTTTTTGCAGTAGGATGCGGTGCAAAAAAATAAGTTCTATTGAAACTTATTTGATCTCAAACGAGTCACATGATTGACAGCCAGCTTTTGCTACTGGCGAAAAAGTTGAAGACCGTGATAGGAAGTGGTAGGAGGACGATGATGGCGCAGTATATTTTTTAATGACTTATCGCGTGTGATTTTAATTTAGCTTCTTATTTGAAACAGTTTGTGTTTTAAGCCGACCCACTTTGAAATGACACAATCTGTTAAAAATAAGACAAGATTAACAGCCGTTCAGAACTGCTAGGGTCATGACCTATTTCAATGAATATGAAAAACTGTAAAAAAAAAAACAAAAAACTACAAGGTGATGTCTCTGTGGGACCACATCTCAGTGAGAATCCCAGTCTTTTAGACCAATCTGTATTCATCCTCACACAGATGGAACGTCTCCTTTGGTCGCGTCGCTCCAAGGAATAAATTCCTGTAACACGGTATCAGGGTTTGTATTTTTAGGCCCTGCAGAGACTTCTGCTCCCATTGGAGCTCATTTATGGCCTGGATCCACAATATTCTCATGTGTTTGGCAAAGGGCTATGCCCTCTGAATATTGAACGACTTCCATTCATCTTTTTTGGCATTCAGCATAGTTATCAGCCTCACCTTCTGTGTCTGCGAGCCTGGCTTTGCCAAGCGAACCAGGCCCAGTCCTGCTCTCTGCCCTTAGATGCGCTGAAATCTCTGCGGTGATATTGCTCAGAATCAGATTTTTGTACGCTTGCTTTTTGTTTCTTCATTAGTTGCCCTCATTGCTGCAGATCGGATAGGAATGGAGTGTAAAGCAGGAAAGTAGGACGTCTCATCATAGAGACGGCACAAGCTGGCAAGAAAACTTGAGAACAGTGGGAAATATTTTATGTAATTACCGCCTTGAGGTTTTGTTTTCTGTTGTTATGCCAGACAAACTGTTGAATTCACTTCAGAGTCACTGTTTTAAAATTGCAACGTTTGGTGAGAAGCTGAAAAGAAAATTAAGTGGCATAAATTGGTGATGACAAATTGGGGCCAAAAGATCCACATACAAACTCCTGGTAACTACAGGATCTGTCAATTATATAAGAACTGGAGACTCTCCACAGCTCCACATAGGTCAGCCTTACTGTAAGAGTCTCACTGGCCAAACTGATCCCTGACCATTAGAGTGGAGCATGTTGGAGTCGATCTTTGTTGAGGTTTTATTGTGTTGTGTAGATTTGAACCAATCAGGATTTTAATGGATTGTACTGATTTTTTTCTTCTTTTGAAGATCATTGTGATTCTTTTCAAATTCAAAAATACTTCATTGATCCCAAAGGGAAATTAAAAGGTCTACTGAAAAAACTTTGTTTGATACATCTATTGTGATGTTTGCTGATTTTTTTGTTTGACTTCTTCTCTAATTGTTAACTTTTTTGCATTTCAGTTGTTGCTTTATGTCTTTTAGCTGCATCACAGTTACACATTTACTTGTTTTTGTGTCTCAGTTTGCTCCTCCGCCTGGTTTGAGTTTCTGTCCTCCCAGCACAAGTGGTCCTTGTGATTGTCACACCTGCTACCCCTCACTATATACATCCTGCACATTTTCCCTCCTCTTCCTTCCAGCTTGCTGTGTGCCTCACCACCTGTATTTTCAGCCCTGTCGCCAATCTCTTGATTATTTTTGGATCCTTGTTTTCTTATGTTTTCCTGGGTTTCCTGCCCGGCAGCATCTTCTGTTTGGCTTCGTCCATTTCAGCCTATTAAAGGCTTTTCATTCTGCTTGAAGCACTTCTCTTTTATTCTTCTTTTATTGTGGTTTGTTCCCAAAGGTTTGGTGAGATTTTGGTGATAAAATAACTTAATTAAAGTTACGGCGAGATTTAAGCGTGCGATGTGATGGGTTGTGAGATTAGACTTTCAGACCCTGCTATGTTCAGCTGTTGAGAAGACATTCGACACAAATCAATAACAGCATATATCACAGCATATATAACAGCATATATAGACACATGATCAATATCAATAGATAATGCACCTGATAGAATATTCAATAATTTCACTGAACTGTGATTTGGAGCCGCACAGCATTCTGGAAGATGTAGGCAGAAGAAAGACTTTAGCCGCTAAGTAAGACTGGCGGAATCAACTCCCTCACTCACTCTTGGGTTACCTAGCAACAACCTGTTGAGCTAATTGCTCAGTAGCAGTTTAACATTTTGCCATCATGCCTCATAACTGCCTAAAAATAAAATAAAATATAACAATGGTGTGGAGTGAAAACTGGCTAAAACAGGGAAGGTAACGCCACCAGTTTGGTTGTTTTACAGATAAGTAAAAAAAACCCAAAAAAACCCCAAATAAAACAATGAATAACTATCAATATCGAATGAAGTGCTTATTTTGTTTTTCAGCCATATAGTCCAGCCCTACTATAAGAGTATACAGTGTGCTACAGAGTAAGTTAGTAGTAGTAGCACAATACATCAGCACCGACATTAGTATTCCTAGTCAGTGGTGTACAATTTAAAATGCCTATCAAATTTTACAGATTTAACCCTGGGTTGAAATGCAGTATGGAGAAATCTAGAATTTGACCTCCAGGTTTTATTGGCCAGATTGGGAGATTGAAGGTCTTGTACTAAATGTAGCGAAACAAACCAACAGGCAGTGACTGACCAGGAAGACACGGGAAAATGCAACTATATATTCTGTAGATTTGTTCTAAAGAAATATGTTTGTTTTTAAAGTCCATTTCCTGACTTATTTCTTATCTCACCGTTCAAATGTTGTATCTGTCCATCCCTCCAACTATCTGCTCTGTATGGCACTGTGACGCGACAGCCTCTTCCAGTCTTTTCTTTATTAAAAAATATGAAACCCGACCTGGCCTGTATTCTAAATAAAACGCTCTGCATTGTTTCAGAGCACAGCGCATTTCTTCTCCTGATGGAGGAGGTTTATAGCAGTAAATGTCGGATGTTCCAACATTTCCGGCTCTCCGGAGTTGGCATTGACCTGAGAAGGACATATTTTTACATTTTGTGCTTCACTTAGCTGGAACAAATTGGAGCATATGTGGCACGCCAACGCTGTGAGAGTGGCGGGACACTTCGGGAAATGGACGAGTCGCTGAATTGTGGGTTTGTTGTCCCAGTCGCAGCATTAGGAGAGAGTTTCTTGGTTGTCAGTAAATTGTCAGAGTTGTCTCGGTAAATATCAGACGGCTGCACCAGCCTCGGGTTCTCGCGGCGTGGAATGGCCACGAGATCAGATCAGACACCACTTGCTGCCTGAGCCAGATTTCCTCTCTGGAGTCTGACTGCCAGGCTCGGCACAGACTGTGTGACAGACAAACCGCCGACCGGAACAACACAACAGCCGTACAAGTGTGTGGGTGTCTCTGAGCATTTGTATATATATATATATATATATATATATATATATATATATATGTGTGTGTTGGCTTGTTTCTGTATGCATGTGATCTGCTCTGCCTGAGTTACTTAATACAGACAGAAAAGTGACGAGCCCCCCCAGTGAGACGTGAACTCGGGCTCTCGCGGTGCGGGCCTGGAGGCTGTCGATGCGTCTCTTAAGTTTCTCCACTCTGAATTTGTGATCAGAGCTGCAGAGGCTCCTCTAATGTTCTTCTCAGGTGGAAACGTGCTCCTGCTTCTCAAAATCCCTTCAAGGGGAAGTGGAAAAACTCCTGGTTGAAAATGGCACCATTTCAAGACAGTTTACTTTCTGATGTTTCTTTTTTTTTTTTTTTAAATTGGTTTATCCTGCCTAGTGTGTGTTTGACAAGATCAGCAGCAATATCAGAGGCTAAACATGATTTATACATGCAACACATTTTCTGCTTCCCTGCAGGATGCGGCCCGTTTGTTTTCAGCCTGCGTTGTCCCAGTGTATCACCTATTAACATCACAAAACTGGAGCATTGCTGGTTTATGTGTCATCTGTGAGCTTTTATAAATGTTTATGATTTGCTGAGACGGAGCAGCTCTACTGTCATGTAGCTTAGTTACTTTGACAGCAAGAAGTATGGTAAAAATTAAACATTTCTATGTTATCATTTTTAAGTGCACTGAGGCTTTGGACAGTTACTCCACCAGTGATCCAACATGGTGGGTAATTTTAGGGGGTTCCCTGTGTGCCGTGCTGCAGCTTTTTCCAGGGATGACTCTTTAACAGGCTGGAGGCTGCTCTGAATTTGTTTGTTGTGATTACATTTGGCGAATGATTATTCCTTACATGTCCCTTTGTTCTTTTGCACTCTTGGCATTGCTCCATATGGCTGCATCTGTTGTGTTGCTCTTCGGCGGAATAACAATCAGTGCAATTTGTGACACGTCTTTGTTGCTTATGTATTCATGAGCAATGTGGCTGCAGTTTATCACGGGGCTGATTTTCTCTTTGACATCGAGAAACAGATGGGAGCACTCGTAATGATCAGGTAGACCAATAGTAATTATTTATTCATTACCTGATCTCTCCGCCTGCGACGCCGAGTTTTGATTTTGCTTCATTAGTTTTTACACAACTGAACAGTGTTGGAGCTGCAATTATCCAGATCTATTATTGACCTGACAGGGCTAGTTTTGATTGCTTCTTTGTTTCAAAGTTTTGTAGTGAGGAGTAGCTTTGAATAGTCAACATGTTACCTGTTTTTACTGTTATAGAGAATGTGGTCAAATCTATCTTTGGGCAAGCTATTAGTTATATAGTAACACAATTCCCAACTTCTAATACCAAACAAACTTAAGAGCCGGTTTAGACAGGACTCATGAGGTTTGGGGATTTAAAGGAAGTGATGGTGTGTTCACACCAAACGCGTTTTGAGCATCAGTCACGTCTGGTTTACGTTCAGAGTGTATGTGGCGGCGCATCGAGGGCCGTCGCGATGCGTCTGGAGAGTCTAGCGTGGCGAGATTTGAACCGTTTGGAGTATTTTTACGCGTTGAGCGTGTCCAACGCGTCCGACGCTCCACATAGACTTTGAATGTAAACCAGACGTGGCTGATGCTCAAAACTCGTTTGGTGTGAGCGCACCAACAGGGCACATGCGTCAAACTGGAAGCGTCAGATGCGTTTTTGACGCGCGTAACGCGCTTGGCGTGAACGCACCATCAGAGTCTCTTCAGCTCGTCAGATATGTTATTCGCATGCAGAGCCTTTGAACCCGCATTAGCTAAACTATGATATCTTACCAAATGTTGCATGTGTCTGATTTTGAACGCTTTTTTATTGGGTGGAAATTTAGCATGTTTGTAAGCTCTAGTAAAATAAAGATCACATGTGGAGTTCAGCAAAGCTTTGTTCTAGGGTCTCTCTTGATCTGTAGCTTTGAACGTGAATAAATGTTTCCTTTCCAATTAGTCAGCGATTCAGTGAAATGTTTTATGTAGTGCCTGAAGTTCTTTTACAGTAATAGATAGCTTTATGTTGAATTTCAGTTGAATAAATAGTTTACAAAATTTGTAAATTTGGCTCAATGGTTCATGGTTTAAACGATAAAATAAAACCATACATTCAGTACTCATTCCTGCTGTCTTTGTCCTGCCAATTATGACCAGTGAGACATCGTCATTTATCTCTATTTAGTACACTGGGATGTAATACATTTGGTAGAAAGAGTATATATAATAACATATTATATTTTTTGGTTTACAAAATTAGATTTGCTTGCTTCTCCTTTGTCTGAATCACATTTTTATACAAATTTTGTTTGGTTTTCTTCAACATTATCTGCCGTTATTTGGAAAAAGATGGAAAAATAAAACCCAGAAAATCTGAAATCCAATCATAACTGTGAAGATGGGGGGGGGGGGAGTGATAAAAAAGCCTCACTGGGTTCAAATGAATCCTCGCAGCCCTGTGGAAATGTTTTTACTCGCTGATAGATACGTTAGTAGATCACAGGCACTTGCATTAACCAACTGTTAAAAATTGATGCCTTCATTTTTTTTCCAAGGCCCTAACCTTCCCATGTTTGATGTGTTTCCCAGCGGTAATTACGCTTTCTTTGTCCCGCCTCTGCCTTCTCTCTCTTATTCTTCTGAAATAAAATGAAATTTGTCATGAAAGAATGTCACATTAAAAATAATAATTAATCTCCGCTGACCTTAGAAGTGGAAGTTTGATTAAAAAATTAAAAATTTAAATGTTTTTCATTGTGCGGCGCTAATAGTGAAAACTTTTCATTTTCCATCGGTTTCACAAAAATGCAGTAATTATTTCACTTAGGTGAGGCTAAGTGAATTCAGTCGCCGCAGTTGCAGTGATGCTGTTTACATGTTTTCATATGTTTATTAATATTTAAGTTAGTTTTATAAGTTCACTGCATTTGTTTTATTCTTCTACCATCAGAAACGTCGAATCATTTTGACTCTGTAACTCTGTTATGGAGAAGAAAATATGTGAGAAAGTTAAATGTCACAATTCTGTCTGTGTTTGGGTTTTTGTTTCCATTTGTGTCTTTATCATTTCCACGTGTTCATTTATGTGCATTTGGTCTTGCCGTACATCATTCCGTGCTCTGGGTGCATCGTTGCTGGAATGGTGTTGCTTTGAGTTCATTTCTTGTGCGTTTCTTAGTTCATTTCTGCGTTCTGGTCTTTTGCAGTTGGAGTTGGATCTCTTAAATCAGACTTGTCCTTTTCCCATCGGTTTGCAGTTACTGTGACAAATCCAGGCAATGCTAGAAAAACAAAAATCCCCAGAATCAGGAGAATAACAGATTGGGAAGAACGTTGCCTGGTCCGATGAGACTCCAGGGTCAGAATTTGAGGTAGATGATGTGAAAGCATTGATTCCTGCTGCCTCATGTCGATGGATAAGCCTGGTTGTGGTGTAATGTTTGTGTGGTGTGGAGGGGGTTACTAGTGTTTTCATCATGACAATGAATTTCCTGTCCTCTACTGATCTCTACAGTCATCAGATCTCAGTCCAATAGAGCATCTTTGGTTTGTGGCAGAAGGGAATATTGATGTGCAGCTCAAGATGTCTGCTGAGAGACAATATCATGCAAATACAGGAATGGCCATTTATCATTTATCATTTATCATTTGTCATGATATACTCCTCATCATGGAAATCTTGAAAAATGATGTAGCTTTATGTGCTAATATCGTCGGTATGTGAATATGGACCAGAACAGCCGAGGATTGGTTCTGACACCTTGTTGAAAGAATTAACGCGGTTCTAACGAGTTCCACTGCGGTACGAGTCGTACCGCCTGTGAGTGTGTGAGCGTCGTGAACGCTGTTGTGTTTTGTACTTGAGAGCCGGTGGAAGTCGGTGTCACGCTGCAGCCCACGTAACCTGACCCACATATCCAGGGAGGAGCAGCAATCAGCAGCAGAGCCAAGGGGTGCCGCGAGGCGGGGAGCACACACGCCTCCCCACAGGACAGGCAGCCATTACCAGCACAGGAAACACTATTATCCAGAAGCCTCAGGCTAAATGTAGGATTCAGCAGCAGAGGAATCAAGTCGTTCCAAAGTGCAACCAGCAAGTCCTCCGTACCCTTAAACATATTTGAGCTGCTTGAAAATTGAATAAAAGATACTTGTTCACCTATGGGGCGATTGTTGCTGTGGTGCAGCAGCTGAAAGCCAAAATTAGGTTTTCTTTATGCTTTTATGAGGTACTGAAACTTGAGCCTACATTTTTATTTATTTTTTTTACTCATACACATCTTTAATGAACCAAAAGCTGGTTTCCAGTAAACTGAGATATGGTGATGGGAAAAGAGAGAGACTGAATGAAAGAGAAGAGGCGTTTAGGGATGAATGAAGATGAGGAGGGTCACCGTGTGGACTGACAGATATGGAAATGGAGTCGACAGGGAGACGGAGATATCAACTTTGCCCTCTCTTCCTCTTTGTATTTACCCTTCAAAAGCAAAAAAAAAAAAAAAAAAAAGTGAGCGAGTGCTAATAAAACATTTATCAATCCGGAAAAGTCTTTAATGTGGGTGACATTAAAAGACGGGGAGGAGATGAAAAGCTTAGAGGTGGAGAGGAGGAGAGAGGGGGATCAGCTGACCGGTGATTTGGTCCAACACAGGACAGACACAGGAGCCTTTCAACATCCTGGATGAGGGTCCATTTATTTTTAATTTGGGCTTCAAATCCAGTTTGATGATGACTGGGCCGCAGATTTCAGTCCATATTGGCATGATAGCATCACAGCTACTGCACATTCATAATGCAGAACGCCTGAACCAACATAAAGCAAAGGTACTCTGATGGATGGATTGACAGGCTGTCCAAGAGATAGATAGATAGATAGATAGATAGATAGATAGATAGATAGATAGATAGATAGATAGATAGATAGATAGATAGAT